>JAOPJM010523298.1:0-10523 GCA_027124095.1 Muusoctopus leioderma
CCGTCTACCAAATTCACTCACAAGGCATTGGTCGGCCCGAGGCTATAGTAGAAGACGCTTGCCCAAGGTGCCACGCAGTGGGACTGAACCCCAAACCATATGGTTGTGAAGCAAACTTCTTAACCACACAGCCATGCCTGCACATGCACGCACACATAAGTTTCTGTATATATGCATGTGTATGTGTTGTTTAGCTCCATTTTAGCCCTGATAGAGTAGAATTATGACCAAAAGTGTTCTAGCCATGAACATCCCATCTATTTGTGTTTCAAGGACATTGTCCAATGGGTCTTTCTTTCTTTTTTAAGACGGTAGGGTATGATTTGAGAGAATTTGGCTGCTATTTTTAGGCCCCTCACTGTATCCTAGGATGTGTGGGTGTGTATCGGTACAGTAATTGGAAATATTATGGAACCAAACGATATACCTTACATTATCTACTTTGATACCTCATGTTCCCGAGCTCAAATCGAACTGGAGATGATTTGGTCTTTCATCCCCAGGGGTCAATAAAATAAGTATACGTATTGTACCAAGACTGATGAATCCTCCCACTATAACCCTCCTCAAGATAAAGTGAACACATATCAGAAATATATATATATATATACAATCTATTATTGTATTTTGGGATGGTCATGAAAACACATGCACTGGTTGTATTTCACTTCTTGTTATTATTGATATATTTCTTCGTCAGAGTCCTTTCGCCACAGTCTGTGACCTTATCGATGACATTCTCCTTCAGTGCAGTTTAACTGCAGATCGATAATAAACAAGAAGTGAAATACAACCAGTGCGTGTGATTTCATAGGCAATATGACCCTCCCAAAATACAATATCAATTTCAACACACGATTTCACATCAAGAATCTTGCAGAACAAATACATAAACGAAATATATACAGTCTCCTTCTGTTAATTCGAACTTTGGATAAATTACGCCTTTCGACAAATATAGGATCTCCATTTATTTATAATGTGAAAAGCAATGTTGGAATATTAGTCACCTTGTAGAAAACCTTTCTTTAGGAAAATATACGCAGTCTGAGAATATCGTAATCATTTGGTGTAGAGAGATAGAGAGATCTGTTTGTGATCATAAAGCTCCAGATACTATTACATAAGATACTGCTATAAGTTTTTAATATTTTAATAATGGTACTAACTTATTAAATAAAAATTTAATTCGGCAATTATGTACTTATTTTAACTTGGCAAACGTGACAGCCGGTATTTAGTGTTCGCACCATAGATAATGGAAATTACTATGTGGCTTATTGTTTTAAAGTATTTCGGTACTATAAACGAAAAATGGAAAGCAACTATATACTATGCATTTACTAAAGCAATCAATACAAATGATAGAATTACTCATTTTTGGTTTTAAAGGGATGTAACAGAATGTTGTTCTGTCATGAAGTGGAAAACACAAAATTTCAATCATGTCAAGTAAAGAGAAAATTATATATTCTACGCTTAAAATTGGTTTGTTCGCCTGAGAAACACCTAGAGCAAACCAGTTTATTTCATAAGCTTGAAAAAAAAAAGGCTGTTATAGATATTAAAAAAAAATAATACTTCGTAAGAGAAAGAAATTACGACTGAAAGCATTATTTATGACCACTGTCCGTACACTGATTTTCCTTATTAGTGGATGAAGAAGTACATTTAATATAGACAAAAACCACGTCATCTGTATTTTCTATAATGAATAGGTTGAAATTACACTTATACTATACAGATAACACACCACTTGCAGTTGCCCTATCCATTTTAGTGTAACTACACATACACCATTGTAGTTGTCAAATCCAAAATAATAGTATTCATCTCAATATAACTGTGATTATTTATCCTGCTTAAGAATATTAGCAGATACACAATTTAAGACTGATTATTTCATGACGTCTGTGGAGCATTGTGTTTATATTTTCAGACTTATCGAATCTATGCTTGTATGGATATAAAACATAACAGGATACATACACATCTATCAATGGGTACGCGCGCGCACGCACATACATAAATACACGCGCACACTTAGTCAAGCGCATAAGTGGAATAGTCGAATTGTTTTCATTATAAAATATAATCTTAGAAATACATTTTAGTAAGTACTCATTCGGCGAAGTGGATACAAATTACACATGGACATTACAACACGTACACACACAAAAGACCACCGTCAAGTTTGTTTATATTAGAAGACGATATACATGTTTACTATGTAGCTGCTATAAAAGGAAATAAAAGTGAAAAAAAAAAACCTTGAAAATATTAGGCGTTGAGAAGTCCCCAACGATCCCATGTAATACACCCACAATGACCGGATCTTCATCTTGTGTTTTGTTTTTAAACTATCCCATAGATTTATTAGCTGACCGTGAGCTCGCCATTTTCATTATACAATCACATGACTCTAAGTAACGTGATCAAGATGTTAATAAGTGCGGCTGGTAGTTTTCATTAAAAACTTAAATGAAGTAAATTTTTCGGAAAACATTTCATTCTAAAAGCAGTAACATTGCTATGAATAGATCTAGTATTTACTAACGTGTCTATTTCTAGTTATGTAACAATGTTTTCTTACATAGGCACAGGGCTTCAAATTTGGGGAAAGAGTATAGTCGATTATATTGAGTCCAGAACTTGCCTAGTACTCTATTTTATCGACCCCGTAAGGATGTAAGACCTCGACGAGATTTGAAGTCAGAACGTAAAAGACTGTAACTAAATACTGTAAAGTATTTTGTTCCAATAGTCATTTGTAAATACTTGAGGAAAGTACACCTGATGCACTAGTGACCAGAAGCATCAATCTGCTCAGATTGATAGTGACTTCTTTTTTCAGTCATTCACCAAGATAAATGCTTGATAACTGTTTTTGGAGGGTTTTACTTTTTGGGGAGAAGTATCAACATTTCTTCCAGATGTTGTCTGGTTTAACTGGTCCTTGGTTGCCTTCAACAGAGCTCACTCTGTTCCAAGCATTCAGATCCAACCCTCCAGTGCCCACCCCCAACCACATTTCTTTTCTACAGATGTTCAGGTTGGACATCAATCTCACCAGTCTGGTAAGGCCTGTAAAAGTTATGGGCACTGACTGGAACAGGAATATGCTTGAAAGATTGCAATTTAAATTTTCTCGAGCTTTTCGGTTGCACACAAATAGCAATTACTGCCATGTCCATTGTCTGCTTTCACCTTTGTGGCTCTACTCCAATTGATTGCAGGGGTCTCTATTTCTTGATCTTTCAACTGTCAGATGTACTTTGACATTAAAGTGGAATTGTGTTTGCGACTGGGGTACCTTTTGCGTAAAAGAATATATAGTTGAGGGGGGGGGGTTAAAATATACCTCCCACTTAACTATCTGTTCTTCATGAAGAAAGCATCCCTGGGAAATTTTCCCTTGTTGTTATTTTAAATTGCCAAATCATTGAATGTTTTTTTCACTCACAATCTATATATTCTCTCAGTCATTCAATGGTCAGGTAAGTAGAGGTAAGACTATGCTTCACTGTGGGGGTCAAATATGACCAAAACATGTCTGGAGTTGTCACCATACTTGTCACTCTGCATGTCCCCATTCAATTTTTAATCAATTTGTATTTCGGAGTTGTCTCCCTGGCTTCTCTTCACAAGAATTGCCATGAACACTAAAGATTTTTCTTTTCATTACTGGTGCAATTTTAAGTGATTAAATTATTTTTTGTCTCACTACATGAAGTATGTAACTAATATATTAAATTAGTGTTTTGGTCTTAAAGGCTTTAAAGTGTTTATATGGGTCTTTAAATCACCAAGTGGTTTCAAATTTAAATTCGGGCGAAATTTTTCCCAAGGGAGAGGGCTTCCCACCACTGCTCTACATGGTTGCTTGATCTGCTAGAAATAACAGTCAAATCTCTATTAAATCCCACTTTACTATTTTAAAAAGGGAGAGACAGTTTTGATGATATAGTCCTAGATACACTGTGTGAAAAAAGGATGTGACGGTCATGGCTGGAATGACTTTGATCATAAATCTGCTTGATTATGGGAGACCTGGGGCTAAACAACAACAAAAACTACCACCTAATCAATAACCTAGTCTTACTGTAAATCTTTGATCATTAGCCCACTGTCATTTTCCTCTTTACCTTATCTGCTGCTATTATAAAACACTAATCGTCTAAGAAGACTCAACAGGGTTGCTCGATCTAGAAATAGCAACCAAATTTCCTCAAACTACATCTGCCATCTGAAAAAGGAGGAGACATTGTACAAGGTAGACCTAGATATATAAAAAAAGATGGCATGGTCACAGCTGGAATGCCTTTGATAATAGGTCAGCTCAACCAGGGCAGTCCTGGGGCTAAACAACACCACATTTCAAGAAATTACTGCCTACTTCTTAATGACTTCATCCTATATTATATTACAGGTACTGAATGACATAAGCAAAAAATTCTCAATGAATTTTAATTTGCCATTTAGCTGGAGAAAACAAATATAAACCTATTAGCAATTGTTAGTGACTCTCAAAGTTATTTTCCTTAGCTCATTTTTTGTAATTATACAAATTTTAATGGCCAAAATTCTTTGCAACTCCTTTCCTACTCATGAAAACCTCCATCGATTGATTAAACAGGCTGGAGACTATGCGAAACATGTCCTTAGCTGTCACCTTGCCTGCTAACAAAGACCAGATTTCCCCTCTATGCATGAAAATTCAATTTTCTGTGAAATTAATTCTTAATTTCTTGAAATTATCTCCCCCTTTCTTTGCCACAAGGTTTTCGTTTTCTTTCTCCAGCTAAGAGGTAAATTTCAACGTACGTCATTCAGTACATCATCATCACCTACCTGAATTATCTACATTTATGCTATTGGTTCACTTGAGCTGTTTCCGTTAGCTCACTTTTTGTATATTATATTATCTTCATCTCTGCTTCTCGCCACCCATAATTTTCTCTCTCTATAAACCGTACACTGATCTTAATATTGAAGCACGCTGCCTAATTTTGAAATAAAATAATAATGACTTCTAACATAGGCACAAGGCCAGTAATTTTTGGGGAAGGGAACAGTTGATTAAATCGGTGCTCCAGAACCCAGCTGGTACCCTATTTTATCGACCCTGGAAGGATGAAAGGTAAAGTTGACCACGGCGGGATTTGAATTCAGACCGCAAAGAGCCGGAGCAAATACTGCAAAGCATTTTGTCCGACGTTTTAACGATTCTATCTGTAGACGAGTGGAAGTTGAATAGTTATTGAATCAACACCAGTGCATGATTAGTATTAATTTTGACTTGGGTGGGATTGGAACAAAAAAAAATAAATGTAAAGGGACATAACTCATGGCAACAATGCATTAAGCTCAGCACACTCCAATAATATACAATAAACCTTTCATCATATAATAATAATTGTTTCGGAAATAGGCATGAATCCAAACATTTTTTAGAGTAGAGGAAACTATACTGCTTATAACTTCAAGGACATTAACAACGAAAGTTAAGTGAAATGGTTTCACTCGGGAATTGAAATAAAATCTCAATATATAATAATTGTTTCTAACATAGGTACAAGGCCAGAAATTTTGGAGGAGGGGTAAGTCAATGAAATCGACCCCTAGTACTGGACTCGTACTTTATTTTATCGTCCCCGGAAGGATGAAAGTCAAAGTTGACCTCGTTGGGATTTGAACTCAGAACTTAAAGAGCCGGAGCAAATGCCGCAAGGTATTTTGTCCGACGCTCTAACGATTCCGTACGTTTTTTCACCATTTAATTTTCTGAGGCTTTCAAGTTCATATAAATATTTTCAAAAGAAATAAATATTTCTGTACCATCTACCCAGTTAGGGAGTGTCTACCAGCTGGCAATCAACACTTGTCAAATGGTATTATTTCTAATTAAACACGTCAGTAATTCCGCGACAATATTCGACAACTAGATATTTTCCCTTTAAGATGTAATTTTTTAAACTTTTGTTCATAAGGAAAGTTTAAAAGAAATATAATCATAACATTATACACGTTTGCAAATTAAGAGAGCATCTGTTGTATAACTTCTTAAATGTTTAAACCTGGTCCAGCAGACCTATGATCAAAGACATTCCCGTCAGGACCATACCATCTTATCTTAAAAATATTATCAGGTTGTATAGAAAGTTCTGTCCGATTTTTAGTATTCATTTAAAAGTACAAACATGATATTTAATACTGCAAATTTAATCATCTATATAATTTCCTTCCTTTTCTATCACTTCTCTCTATCTATTTGTAAGTTTTTGGATGCCTGATTTGAAAAATTCCATGGGTTTTGAATTAAAATATATATTTAATTCATTTTCTATGTCTTCCCTGCTGGCCATACTTTTCCCGTCTAAATGGTTTTGCAAAGATCTAAATAAGTGGAAGTCTGATGGAGCAAGGTCTGGAGAATATGGAGCGTGTAGCATTTTTTACCATCCGAATGATTCCAGAACATTTTTAGTGACTTTTGCGGTGTGAGGTCGAGCATTATCTTGATGAAAGAGACCCCCCTCTGTGGTTTATGAAGGCTGGACGTTTTCTATCCAAAGCAGTCTTCAAACGGTGAAGTTTCTGACAGTAGACTTCAGAAGGGATTGTTTGATTCGGCCCTAAAAGCTCATAATGAATAATTCCTTCCATATCCCACCAAACACTCAATAAGATTTTATTTGAGTGAAGTCCCCCTCGTGGATGAGGTACAGGATTTTGATTTGAGCTTAGCCACTGTCTGCGGCGCTTAATATTGCTGTAAAGAATCCATTTCTCATCTCCAGTTACGATCCGGTTTTAAAATGGTGCTTGGAGGTTACGTGTATGGAGCGATTCACAGCAGTCAAGCTTTTGCTGACGATTTGCTGCTGAAAGAGCATGAGGAACCCATTTTCCCCACTTTGAAACTTTTCCTAGCCTCTTCAAATGATTATGAATGGTCATAATGCTAACATTAAGTTTGAGCGTCACAGCATGTTTCCTTGCAAGTGTTGCCTCTAGTATTTCGTCATCCAATTCAGAAGGACGTCCTGATCTAGGCTCATCAAGCAAATTGAAATTTCCACGTCTGAATTTTTCAAACCACCTTCTGCAAGTTCTTTCATTCACTGCATCTTGAACATTTTTGGCTGCTTTACTTGCATTAGAACCTCGATGAAACTCGTAAAGCATAATGTGACGAATATGCTATTTGCTTGGTTCCATTATGGGTTCTTCATATAGAAAATTAATATACTAAAATATGGTTGTTGCTCTACAGGAACTCTTCATGAAATGATTATGCATCAGTGAATGCCACCAATATTTATAGTTTTTACAAAAAACAGGTTTCGACAGGTTCAAACTCGTAATCGGACAGAACTTTCTATACAACCTGATATATAAACACACACACGCATGCACACACACATGCACGCTCGCACACACACACACACATACACAAACACACACACACACACACACATATATATACATACATAAAATGCTGCCTCAAGAAATCTCCATCCATCCCATGCTACCATGGAAAAAACGGACGTATAAACGATGATGATGATGATGAAATATATGTAAACATTGAATCGATTTCTTTTAAAGCATTGAGAAATTTAGAAAATAAGTTTGTTTGGAAAGCTGCTATATCGAGTAAAATACCCCTAAATGACAGAAAAAAGACAGAATCGCCTACAGGAATTTAACCACACATCTATCGTAAACCGGATGACCGCGTTTGCCATTACACTAAAGCAACCTGCCTCTTTTAACTGTCGAAATTAATATATATATATATATATACTTTCTCACACAACACAGATACTACCAAATCATGAATAAGAATACTATCAAGCTATCTTACTCTACTACCCCCAATTTCGCTCATAACCTAGCAAGATCTAACTTCTCTAAACTTAACAAACCATCTCCGAGAATGTCTAGTGAATTCTGTAATTGCCCTGAACTTACATCTTGCCCAGTTAACTCACAGAGTCAGACCAAGGATGTTGTCTACCAGTGTACTGTTAAGGCTAGCTCCACAGTAAAGGCCTACATTGGTATGACATCTAACCCATTTAAAATGCGGTATTACTTACACATACACACCTTCCCAATAAATTTAACCAAACTTCACTTGCTGCATACACCTGGGAATTAAAAAAAACAAGGCAATACCCTTCCAACTTAATTGGAAAATCCTGAGAAAGGCGGGATCCTACTCCGGAAATAAGAAAACTTGTAACCTCTGTACGGCCGAGAGCCTAGAAATTCTGTTTGCAAAAATACCTCTCCTGAACAAACTGTTGGAGTGTTTCTCCTCATGCACACACAAGAATTTTTGGACATACAAACGATTTAAACCTACCAACTATCCCTGTCACTAATCAGGGTGCTTCCTTACCCCCACTCTTACCCTCCCGTCGCCTGCCACCTTATTGGGTAAGACACGTGATTCCCCTCCCCATCTTATCTGCTTCTCACCCCCATGCCACTGTGGAAGATTACACGCTGTAGCTTCTACTGGCTATGCCAATGGTGACAAATTATCATACTGTTATTTTACTGTTACTTTACTGACTCCATCTATATATCCCTGTGTGGGGGCTGCATATTTTACGTGATTGAAATAATGCCAGGCTACAAGTGAAAACTGTGTTATACGGTTTTATTAGCATATATGTGGTTCCTCTCTGACATATTCGGATTCTTCGAGAACTCGTTAGCTCCTCAATAATACGTCTTGCTTCATTCGTTGTTGACCGCCTAGAATATTTGTTCTAGTCTCTTCTCTGTCGCGTCGCACACTCTGGTCTCTGATTGGTTGATCTGGTCAGGTGACCTTTCTTCCCCCACCGGCTCATAACCATCTATGACGTCAGGGCTGTGCCATTTTGGCATGGGGGAGTCACCTAACCGTTACTGCTTGTAGCCACGTGCTACACTAGCATGGGTTGGACGGAGATTTCTTGAGGCAGCAATTTTATGGTTGGATGCTCTTCCTGTCACCAACCATACTGATTTAAGTATGGGAATCACACCACTGAACTACCGAACAGCTGGGAATTTTGTTTTATGGAGATGTAAACAAATGTCACTGGCCGATCGATAAACGATGTCAGCACGCGCACGCATGCACACACACACATATACACATACACACACACATATATATGTATATATATATACACGGCAGGCTTCTATACAGTTTCTGTCTACCAATTCCACTCATGTGTGTTTTATGTTTCTCAGGACTTAATGGGAGAGATAGTGTTTTGAAGATGTTGCTGTTATAGTGCTCTGGGATGTTGTATATGTGTTTGAAGGTGGTTTTTCATGTAGTGACAGACACTGTTGGGGGTTGAAGCTTTCTCTGGCAACAAACTGTGCCCCTTTTATGTCCATATGCTGGTTCATTTTTTAGTATTTTTGTTTCTTTGTGTAGGTGGCCTGTTATGATGCATAGTGCACCTTTTGTGTGTTCTTTGTAGGTTATTGTGGTTGTTGTAGAGAGATCGGGGCTTAGGCAGGACTGGCACAGTCCACCATGGATCTAATGTATTGTTTATACACCATTGTTGTTATTTCTGTTGGCCAAATGTGGTACCAGTGATTTGCTTTAAGTATGTTTGTGCATCGTTTTGCTTTCTCTCCTGTATTCTATGCATGTTGTGAACATTGGGGAGGAGCTGTCTGCAACTCCTAGTATTTTTGTTTTCTGTGTGTGTGTGTGTGTGTGTGGTATGTTTATGTTGTTGAGTGTGATGTTTGGCTGTATTTGATGTTCCCTGGTGTTGCTGGTAAGAAGGGAGACATTGGATGTGGTCTTGGTCTTAGTTCTTCCCCCGTTCGTGAACGGATAAGGCGGCGAGTGTCCTCCAGCGGTGGCGATCAGCTGCGGTGTTCTCCACGTCGGCCCCACGCGATGTTGATATGCTTGAGATCTTCTTGGAATGTTCTTCACCAGGTGTTTTTTGGCCGGCCCTCTTTTCCGCTTTCCCTCTGATGGTGTCCATCTCATTGCTGTTCTCACATGCCGATTTGGTGGTAGGCGCAGAATGTGTCCTGCCAAATGAAACCGCCTCTCTGCCACTATGTCCTGAAGGTGCTTAGTTCGGGGTCTGTCCAGGATCTCCTCGTTGGTGATTCGATCCCACCAGGTGACCTTCAGAATCTTCTGCAGACACCGTTGGTGAAAAACGTCCAACTTCCTACTGATGTACACTGTCATTTTCCATGTTCCGCTGGCATACAGGGCAGTGGGAAGCACGATGGTGTTGTACAGATGGATCTTCATGGCACAGGTCAGTCCTAATGGATGTGGTAGGTGTTACTTTAAGTCTGTTGTTCTGGGGCGAGGTTTCTAGGTGATTTATGTAAGGTTGGAGTAATTGTTGCAGCAGTATATAGAGAAAGGTGGGAGGATTGGAGTGTGATGTCATCAGATCGACCCCAGTACTTATTCTATCGGTCTCTATTGCCGAACCGCTAAGTTACGGGAGGTAAACAAACAGATA
>JAOPJM010523315.1:0-10522 GCA_027124095.1 Muusoctopus leioderma
ATATATACATACATGTGGGGGGGGTGCATTTGTGTGTGTGTGTTTGTCAAGGTGCTAAACTGGATAGACTCAATTAGTGAGTAGTCCAAACTCCAAAGCTCCAGTTAAAAACACCGACAATAAAGAAATAAAGAAACTCATCTGCAATTACTTTATATACACCATAGTTTAGTGGGTCGAATGGAATTATAACTATTAACTAATTTTAAATTATCAATACCGATGACCAACGATTTGCTGGACTCGCTACAAGCCAATTGAAATGGCTGCCAGAGGGTGTGTGGAGCGCTCACTCTGCAAAGCTGAGGCTCGGCTTGGAATCACTGGTGCAGCAAAAAGGATGGTGGGCTATATTTTCCATCACTGAAGCTGCAGAGAAAGCCATTAGGTGGCTTTGGATAAAGAGAGCAGGCCTGTGGCTTGTTGCTGCTAGGATGCAAGCCGCGTCTTGATCAACTCCGGCTGGGTCTACTAAGTGAGGAGGTCTGATTTTGAAAGACCCTCCGAAATCCCCTCTGACCCCAGGAATATCACTGATGATGCATCCCAGGGCATCTAAGTCATGTATCTTGCAACTAAAATGTTTAACATTCGACATTGGTGAGTCAAATATTGACAAAATACAACTTATATCAAAGATCCATATAAATATAACATTTGGGGAGATGTAAAATAGGTACTATTCTCTTCACAAATATAAATTCTATTATTATATATTGGAAAACGATTCTTGTTTTGTTTTATGCAGTTGAAACTGAAAAGTCGATGCCCTATAGTCATTTGCAGACTCTCCATCTAAGCTGGGTGGTGATAACTGATTAAGGTCAATAGGGTTAATGTTTAGTTTAAATTCTTGTTTATTATTTATAATAGTAATAAACACATGAAAGGGGAGGGTTTTTTTCCGGAGGTAGGTGTTTTAAGAGTATCATGGCTATGTAAAGTGTACGATACGCTGTTTCAATCGTGTACTGGTGTGTGTTTACGATAGAAGACAAGAAGCAAGTGAAGAAAGTTGGTTCTGCTGGAGTTGTTACACAGTTCAGAGGAGTGACTGATCGACTATTGCTGTAGGGGTTGCTGTAGGGGTTGCTGTAGGGGTTGCTGTTATTGCTGTAGGGGTTGCTGTAGGGGTTGCTGTAGGGGTTGCTGTAGGGGTTGCTGTTATTGCTGTTATTGCTGTTATTGCTGTTATTGCTGTAGGGGTTGCTGTTATTGCTGTTGTTGTTGTTGTTGTTGCTACTTAGCTCCAAGAGAGCACTGATCAAAAAAAGATTTGGTGAAAGGTGTTCCAGCTGTGTCTATCCCGTCTTTTTTCCGGAATAGTGTACCTAGGACTACATTATCCAATGTGTCCATCTCTCTTTTTAAGAGAGTATAATATGCTTTGAGGGATATTTGGCTTCTATTTTTATTAGATCGAGCGATCGCATAGAATCTCCCTTGCTGCTTTGTTGTAGTAGTTCAGTAGTCGTAAAAGATACATGTGGAGGACGAAGAGGAATGCGATGATGAGAATCAGGGGTCACTGTATATATCACCCTCTATGAAACTCTAAATTTCATAAATAATGCTCAATACAAATATTAACGGATATAGTTAATTTTAATCATTTTAATCATCACTAAGTATTTATATACTTCGATCAATTTAGCATTTATTCCTTCCAAAAGTAAAAAGATCAAGTCATCATTTTGCCAATACAATATTGGATATCTACTTTGTGATGGTCTCATCAGTACTTCGGTAAGTATCTTGAAGTGTATGCTTCCCTGAGGAGTCTAATAACACCGAAACATGTCAGAGTTAAATATCTTTTTACTAACTTGACTATTGCTTTTTATGCGGATATCGTACGGATGAGTAATTTCTCTCAGTGGCTTATGTTCTTAATTATCTACTAAGTACCTGAATGCACGATTGTACTGAGTAACAGTCAATCAGTTGAGTGGTCAAAAGTTTCGCAATCGCTGCCGACGTAATTGATTTAGTTTTGTTAAATAGAGACAGTGGAATCTACGCTGATTCTTCGCTGGTGAGACTTTTCCAAAATGTGCTTTCTTGTACCGACTTCGGTCGTCGAAATTCACATTATTGCTTTCCGGAAGTGACCAGGCAACCGCTTAAGAAGTCACTTCCCACTGTTGTCCGTGGAACGGGCTTTTACGCCCGTTCCAAAAATTTCTCTGGGTAATATTTCCATTTATTTTTTAAATGGCCAGTTTAGAGTTTGAAAAAGAGAGTAGCGAGCATAGGAGATAATCTGCCAGTCGTCCCTCCTACTTCGGTCACTAACAATAGTCCAATAACAGACTTACTTGCCAGCCAAGAAGTAAACAGTGTAGCAGCAGTCGCTGCCACACTCATCAACAACAGCATCGCCACCACCACTCCTAGCAATGAATGTGGCAGTAGAGTTGCCAATCCCTCTAAGACCCTAGAAGGTGACCAAAGCAACAACACAAGGAATGATAAAAACGACAGCAACACCACCATCAACAACATCAACAAGAGCAACCAAACTAATGTCGTCAACAACAACTACAAAAACAACAACTATAACAACAACAATAACAACATCAGCACAATGGCGAAGAATCCCCTCTCTTTTGCTAACACGGCTAGTACTTGGACTCAGCATTCCCTCGAAGGCAAAAATGAGGCCATACAAAAGTATAAAGCTGACATTGTGAGGCCTGGTGTTATGGTATTGTCAGCAGAAGAAATCAATGACACCAACAAAAAAATCTATTATTTATAGATGTTTCAGCAGGAAGAACAGAAGGCTGAAATATCCCACACCAGCTCAAATGGAGACTTGCTTAAAAGAAATTTGGGCTGCTGTGAGATACGTAACAAAAGGGAAAAAGTACGGGACAGTGGTGGCAATTTGTCACAGTGAGCAGGAGGCACGCAGAGTCTCCAGTTTAACCTGCAGCTCCCAAGAATACATCATGACACCTCTGTAAATTAACAATAACAAATGTACCACCCCACAGAGACCAAGCCAGAGTTTTGGCAATGGTCAAGGAATATGGGGAGGTAATAGAATTAAAATCCACTCCTCAACAGAATCGGATGGGAACATCCATGGAGTTCCAGGTTTTAGTTACACCTGAAGACCTCGGCAATATCCCCGAATGGTTCTGTTTCGAGGAGTGCGAACAAATGCGGGTGCTGGTCGAAGGAAGAAAACCTAAATGTTTCATCTGCGGGAAAACAGACCACCTTATGGCCTTTTGTCCCACGAGAAAGAGAAAGGAATTTCAGCGGCGCCCTTCTCTGCTTGCAACACCCCAACCACAGTCACTACAAAATTCACAGCAGTAGGAACAAATAGAACAAGACAATACTCACACAAACACACAAGAGCTTGCCCAGATATGCACAAACATATCATTGACACCTTCAGATTCCTCTTCCTCAAATGAAGAGGATGAGGGAAACCCAAATAAATGGCAGAAAATAGAGAGATTAACAAAGTCGAAGAGGGGTGGGTCAGAAGAAACCCACAGCCACAACACCAAGGTACAAACGTTTGGGAGCCCGAAGCCTCAAAAAAATCAAAAGAGCATGGTGAAACAAACACATCAAACCACTGGCCAACAACAAGGACAAAAACTACAACAACAACAACAGCAGAAGCAGCGGCAGCAAGAACAGCAGCAGCAACAACATCAACAGCAAAAAGAGCAACAACAAGAACAAGAGCTACAACAACAACAAGAGCTACAATTACGGCAACAACAACAACACCAACAAGAGCCACAACAACAACACCAACAAGAGCCACAACAACAGCAACAACAGAAATGACAACAGCCACAACTATCACAGCAGCAGAAGATACCAAAACAAAAGACACAACGACGACAACAACCATAATTAACTCTCCACAACTTTACTGTGGTTCAGAAGGATAACAGTGAGTTAATGGAGTTTGTACGGACACACAAAGATATAACAGATGCGGTGGAAATCAATGATTTCCACCCCAAGATAAAAACAGACAGACTACTAATACAAACCACACCAGGAGTCTATTCAGAACTCCTGGAAAGGTTCCCATGTGACTTGGGAGACTTCAGGAAAAATCCCAAGTCGAAGATGCTTGGGGGACACTTTGGGCGTTCTCAGGACAACTAGATTACTAACACTTAAAACAATTAAGTGACCTTTCCTACCTTTTCGCAAGTCAGCATGTCGCAAATACGAGTGGGATGTATAAATGCACATGGCCTGGGGTCAGTGTGGAAGCAGGGATACCTGCTCAATGACCTCAGGTCACTACGTCTGGATGTAGTAGCCATTAGTGAGACAAGGATTTCCGAGACGTGCTCGCTCGCCCTCTTTCTAAATGACTACGAGGCCTACGCCTCCTTCGATCGGCCCAGATCGAGTGGCGTAGCGGTGCTGTATTGGGAAGGTCTGAACTTAGTTGTAAGCATGGTTTTCTTAGACCCGGATGGTAGATCGGTGGTCCTGGACATGAACAGCAGTGAGAGCAACGAAGGTGCCTTCAGATTAGTAGCCGTTTACGCCCCAACTGGAGCTGGTAGACCAGATTTCTTTTGACGCCTAGAGACTTTCCTAGGAACATCTCACTCATTAGTGTTAGTGGGTGATTGGAACGGGATTTTGGACAGACGCAAAGATCGTGTGGGAGTAGCTGATAGGAGAGAGGGGTGCAAAAGTCCTGCGAAAGTCAGCTTATGCGGACGACGTCACTGTCATTGTGTCTGACACGTCGGAAATCTGGGTGGTCGGCACCATGCTAGTGGGCTTGCGGCTCAGCTCTTGGAGAGGCAAGTCCATGCGGGGCAGCGACTTCTGTCGCTCGACTGAGGATCCAGTTAAGGTGCTTGGGGTCTGGTTCGGACCAGACCTCCAGGTGGATAAAAACTGGGAGGAAGTCGCGAGCAGGGTGGCCAGTCTCACTCAGCAATAGGCTGAGAGGAAGCTATCCCTGAAAGGTCAGGCGGAAGTAGCTAATGTTTATATTGCTTCGGTGACATACTACCGCCTGACCGTCGTGCCTTGTCCCAGAAAACACCTGACCAGATTGGAGCGTATGCTCTTCCGCTTCTTATGGAAGGGAGAGGTCCCGCTGATCAGGAGGTCCATCTGCTGCCAACATCCACTACAAGAAGGCTTCGGGATGCTGTCGCTTCTGATGCACAGACATGCACTGAGACTGACACATCTGCAGAGATTCCTGGATGACAACGACAGTGAACTGGGATGGTTACAGCTAGGTTAGGTTTGCTTGATCAGAGCTGACTGAAGGGGTGGGGTCAGACAACAACAACAACAACACTTGCACCAATGCAAACAAATGTGTAAATTTGAAAAACTGTCCAATCAAAAGTTATTGATTTAATGAGAATTAAATGATATGAAAAGAGGTTATAAAAAGTAAAAGTTGTTCACTGGCACTTAAATTATTATTATTAGCACCGTCACATCACCAAAGATGAGAATTCTATTAATTACTTTAATGGTAGTTAAGTCTCATAGTGTAGCCAGAATATAACGATATACATACAAATGAGAGGTGTCAGCCACCTCAACAACTAGGGTTTAAAACAGAAATGTTATGCTTAGTGGTAAGTGAACTAATACTTTGTTGGCTTTGTTATTGCTTTTTTTAACCTATTGGTATTTGATTTCCATATTAGTATGGAAACATGCAAGCATTTGTTGCAGGCATTTGATTAAATTGTTAGAGACATTTGATTAAATTGTTAAAATAAGAGTGTTATATTAGATGACATTTCTACCTTTAACTACTTGACCATGGAAATAAAAGTGGAAGCCTATTTTCCAATCAGATTATCTAAGACAAACAGAATAACATAACTTTGTTAAAGAACAGGGAGATGAAAGGTAGATTGTTGTAGAGATTAATCAAAGAAGACTTGGGAACAAAGTTAGGTTACAACTGAGAATATTGTCTCACAATTGATATGATGCAACATCAAGATGGGTAGAGAGGTGTTGTTTTTCAGACCTAGTTAACCCATACATCAGCAAGGCTCAACTAATTTGGTACTGCCTATCTTTTGTGGTGCCAAATGTTACAAACAATGGTATGACAATAAAATACTAATCTGATCATTCCAGAAAAAAATAGTTAACATGGGGAGATGTAGTTTACTGCTGTAGATGGCGGGTATAGGTTACAATATAACCGATGAGTGCTTTACTGGCTTTGAATGGTGAGGGGGTCAAAATCCTGCCATAGAGAAAAATCCATTAAGCAGAGAAAAGAAGGTTGAAACAATAATGACAAAAAAAAACAGATGTACCAGCTGTTAAAATGTTGATGAAGTGTACAAATAGCAAGATTTGACATAATTTCTTTTGGGTCAATATTACAATGTACTTAACTACAGCACCATTACAACTCCATGATGAAATATCACTGAAAACTGTAAAGTAAAAAAACTAAAATAAAAAATATCCAGGCCTTTGGGAGTTGAGGATACAAGTCATTAACCATTCAGTTGGTAGTAAAGCTCTTGCACATTCAAAACAATGTTTAAACAATCTTGTCAAAATTAGAAACAATAAGTAATAGCATAACCTCAAAGAATAAAAATTGAGTTGTGTTGTCAAAAGGAGTTGAAGATGTGATGAAGCCAAATTGTAGGTTTTTTTATAGTTTAATTTGAAATATTTATCTTTTTTATTGTTTGCTTTTTACACAGCAGATTATAATTGTTTCCAAGCACTCATGGGCTTCCAGAGTTGTAGCAAGGGAGAGGGTAAGGGGGGGGCAATCACCCCTACTGCAGGCGTAAAGGAGTGCAAAATATCCTCTGGCCTATAATGCCTGTTAATTAAGGTAGAGGTGCCAAAAATGTCTTTGGCCCCAGGCACTGAGAACCCTAGCTACACCACTGTGAGCTTTTATGGGAATGTGCATTTCTGAGATTTAAGAAAGTTGTATTATGTATTATTATATATCATTCCTTTTTACACTGAAGATTATAGCTGCTTCCAAGCACTCATGGGCTTCTTATGGGAGTCTGCAGTTCTGGGGTTTAAGATAGTTACATGATGTATTATTATATATATCATTAAGAGAGGAGTTCTATTCGAATGACGTCGGTCATTGATGTAAAACAAAAGACCGAGTGCTGTCTTGAATTTACATTGAAATTCCATTTGTTTGTCTTCTAGCTCACCATTTTGGGGACACAAACACTCGAATAATGGCTGGTCCCAAAAAGGAGGCCAATAACGGATGAATTTCCATAACAATATATATCATTACTTTTTCTAAAATGTTATACGCTGTTGTTGTGGTTACTCCAATAGAAGATCGATGTTGCAATTTCTATTGAAGTGGCAGAATGGCTTCAACTCAAACTCACTTGAGATTCGAAACTTCTGGAGAGAACTTCGCCATGAGGACTATGTCTTGGGCAAGTTTGTAATGCAATTTGCATTCCATTCAGAATATGGTTCAACATTGAAAGCACTGCTCCATTGGAACCATATCTTATTTTCTTGATATATATCTTAGAAATTATTCTTTAACTAATGACTATCTTAGAACATTCTCATCAAAAGATAAACATGGAAATTACAACAAGAAAATATAAATTGGCTTTTGAATGAAAATGATATCTAACAAAACAAATAGATGTTGATCAAATAGATATTTCCCAAAATTAAAACTAACAAAACAAATAGATCTTAATCAAATGGATGAGATTTCCCTAGAAATAAAATTTAGTGAACAGTTCCTTTTTTTCTTCTTTTTATTCATTGAGAAAAAAAAATTTGTAAAGTGTATATCTAAAAGTTGTGAAATAAAATCTTGATTCTTTTCATCTATTTGTCATTAATGTCTGAATCTATTTTTAGACTATAAATGACATTTTATACTTTCCACTACATCATAGAAGGTTATAAAATGAGTCATATTCTGTATTGGTTATGGCTTGTATGAAGCTTAAAATTTTTTTTTTTTTTAAAGGAAAAGAAAATGAAAATAAGTCTTACATGCAATAAACATTTTTCTATACATTTTTAAATATATCTAAATGTCTTCTACTGAAATATTCCCACTACACCCCTCCCTCTTTTTTATTTGGACAATGGACGAGATTTGATCAGTGTAAGAATGTAAAACCATTTTAAAACAATAAAAAATATATAAATTGTCTATGTGGCTCTTAAAGGCTGGTGTTTAGTTTCTGTTTGATGATGTAAAACAGACAAGAGATAAATCTTCTCCTTGATAGGATCTGATGATCTGGTACATGTTAACCAACAGCTAAGTGAAAAGAGGCATATAGAATTAAGTGTATCCAATAAGATGATGCTGACTGTAGTGGAATTTGAACCCAAGACCTATTATCAGGAAGACCAATACCATATGAATGCTCCTATTTCATTCCGCAATTCAATTACATTTGGCTCATTTAACATGAAAATAAAATGAAAGATATTTAGTTCATTTGTTCTACAACAGCAATTTTCAATCATTTTCTATCCATGGCATACTAAATAAGGCACTAAAAGTGTTATGCTGCACCATCAGCTTTTCAAAAGTGTTATTATATAAAAAACGAGTATTAAAATTGTTTCGAGACAGAGATGGGAACAGGAATACACATTACAAAAAAACTCAAGTTTTCTAAATATCCTGGTATTTTCCGACTCACCTCAAAACCTCACTGCACACCTGCAGACCATAAGCAACACACAAGTGTGCCACAGCACAGTGGTTGAAAACTTCTATTCTAGAAGGATGCAATAGAGTAATAAATTATTGCATTTGAAAAGAGAGAATTAATTTTGGACGAACCAAGTGCAAATATATTTAAATATCTTTAAGGCACAGAGATAGTGTTGGGGTTCACAAGAGCTGGTGCTTAGTTCCAGTTTCATACTAACAAGTAGTTAGAAACTAAATGTTAAGCATTTCATTTGGCCTTTAACCATGTCTAGCTTTCTACCACCTAGAGTGGTGGTGGTGGTGATGATGATATTTTCTAATGGTGGAAAAAAGAGACTGTGATGATGCTAACAGTGGATTGCAAGAGTAGTCTGATATTACATGAAAGATAAAACCTTGTGTTAATGCTACCATCATTATTTGATATTTGAAAGAAGAAACAAAAAGTTGTGAAACTACAAATGTTTTTTTTTGTTTTTACCTTTAAAATATAACCAAGATGCCTTTGGAGGAATATAAAGCAATTTATACTAGACTTTTGAAGACATGTTGGAATAAACATTGTTAAAGTTATATCTATGAAAGTGAAAAGTCACAACCCTCAATTTGAGGTTATCTCAGATGTAAAACCTATTTAGATTATCAGATTACAAAACAGGTTTCATTTTACAAAAAAAGAACAAGAGCAATTAAGAACCTAACAGCATGTGTCATTCTATGTTAGAGGTGGATGTCCCATATAAAGAATTCTTTGAACATAACCTTCCAGAATTTCACTATAAAGAAACAAATTATTTTTTGTGGCTTTTGCTGTTCTTCAGAAGCCAGCTAGACTCATTTATAGTACTTCTAATGACTGCTATTATTATCATCATCATCATTATTATTATGAGAGTGGTGCAGTGACAGGAACTGAACAATATACAATACTGTAAGGCATTTTGCCTTGCAGTATTTAGTTACATCCTTCTACATTCTGATTTCAAAATCTACTGGAGTCAACTGCTTTTTATTTCTCCAGTATTCACAATATAATGTATCAGTAATCTCCATATAATCAACTATACCCTTTCCCCCAAATGTGCCAAAGTTAGATATTCTCAAATGTTAGAAATCATTATTATTGTTGTTATTATTATTATTATTTATAGTTTCATGCGATTTTATACTGCACCACCAGGTGCACCTCCATGTTTCTGAGGTGTGTGCAGCATTGTGTGCTTTTTCCATTTGTTATGGAGATTTAGCTTACTATTTCTGGAGCTGTTTTACATTGTGTATAGCATGTGGTACTTGGCTGAGTAGTGAATATGTGTGGTCAGTGTAACATTAAAAAAATTTGCATCTGTCCAGTAACTAGTGCTGTAGTGTCAGGTTTCAGGTGTATAGGTGTGTGTGTGTTGTGTTATTTTATTGGATGTTAACTCCTTAGTTATGTATGGTGTGAGTTGTGTTATTTTATTGGGTATTTATTGTCTGGGATGTGTGTTGTGTGCATAGTTTGTAGTGTTTGGTTGTGCTATTGAATCGATAATGTCTTGCGCAGAATGTGAGCTGTGCCTAACAGAGCTATCTTTTGGGTTGTGTGTAACGTTGTGGGCCCTGGTATGGCTTGTATGTTTTTGCTGATATTTTTTTTTATCAATCCTAGAGCTCCTATTATTACTGGCACTGTTTTTATCCTCATGCCCCACATCCTGTTTATCTCAATTTCGAGGTCCTTATATTTAGACAGCTTTTCTACTTCTTTTCTGGCAATATTTTCATCAGAGGGGACTGCGATGTCTATCAGTGTACACGTATCTTTTCTCCAATCCTTGATTATTATAT
>JAOPJM010523329.1:0-10521 GCA_027124095.1 Muusoctopus leioderma
ATTTGTACATATATATATATATATATATATTTGTACACACATCAGCAAATTTCATTGCTAACTTGTAACTGTTCTTGAGTAGTAGACTTAATTAACTGCTCGGATTAACACCAGCACCTGGTCCTTGAGTGCCTTCAGCAGTGTTCACTTTGTTGCAAGCATTCAGGCCAGATCTCCAGTCTGAGGATAACTCCCTCCCTTCCTCACACCAGTCTCAGAGGCTCTGAAGAGGGGAATGGGCTCGGCATTTCCTCCTCTGACTAAGCAATTATAAAAAAAGAAACACTAAGGATAACTTACAGAAAAGTAATATATCAATTACTCTACAAATGGCTAGTCACTTAATGATTAGATTATCTGTTACCCTTACACTTCTATTCTTCTCCTTGACATTACAAATATGTTGATAGCTATTAAGTTGACAACCTTATGATGCCAAACATGATGAAATACCTTCAAATTGAATCTATATCATTTCCTATTCAACAGAAACATGGATAGATTAACGAACCTGAAATAACAGTTAGCCTCTCCATTAATTCCATGACCTTTATTCACTGAGATGTCATTTGGATAGATAGCAACTTAAAGAGAAATACTTAGTTCTATTCAAGTACATGTTCTTTGGTGTCAGCTTACACACACTCCACATGACATTAAGTAACTCACCTTCCCCCCCCCCCCCGTCCACCAACCGCTCAGAAGCTCCTCATTTATAGTAAAGTAATCTACTCAATGTGTGTACACATGTACATACTTAATGATTGACAACACACATCCTCCCCACCACCTCCATCCTGTGGGAGATGACCTACATGTATTTCATCAGCAACACAGACAGCTTACACTGGGTTAGCCAGCCCATATGTACATACTTCCTGATGCAGATGGCCTGCAGTATGTAGGTTTCATGAACCAAGTTACAAAGTAATAAAAGAAACCTATTCCAGTTGTCGAAGGCAGATGAGAGCCATATGAAATACATGGTCTTATAAAAATGGTTCAAGTTCCAACTGGTTTTTACTTTTTAATAATAGGTAAGTGGTTATGAGTTTAGGCTGCTGAGTTATTGGACAGTTCATGAGTACAAAGACAGCTAGTGTATTGTGCCTCTAGAGAAGTACACACCTGATTTCTTCAGTCAGCCTTTGCTAAAATGGCTTCACTCCACCTTAATATAGGAAAATGAATACAAAGATGTATCTAAAACAGAAAAAAAAGACACACCAATCACACATACACACACACACCAAAATAATAGACCATAGTTTTAATGTTATAATGAAAGGCAAGTGACTTGGAATATGTTTTATAGTATTTGGTTTGTTTTATACCTCGTTATTTCTATGTTCAAGATCTATCAGAGTTGACTTTGCCCTTCATCTCTTTGTAGATTGAGAAAGCAAATATCACTGAAATATGAGGGGAAAATTTGATGGACTATACTCTATATGTCCAAATTCCTGAGAAGATTTATTGCAACAATAATTTGTATTTTCTAAGCAGGCATGGCTGTGTGGTCAAGAAGTTCAATTCACAATCACACGCATGTCACTCTGGGCAAATGTCTTCTCCCATAGACTTGGTTTGACGTACTGAATTTTTGGCATCCCACACCAACACGACTTTTCTTGTGAGGGAAATTTGGTACAGAAACTATGTAGAAACCTGTCAGATGTGTGTGTGTGTGTGTGTGTGTGTGTGAGTGTGGGATGCCAAAAATTCAGTACGTCAAAGAAAAGAACCATGTGATAGTTCAGTCTGCCTTAGTTGCCTCCATTTACTTGGCTTTTGTCCTCCTCCAATAAAATGAGTATCAGCAATGTACTGAATGAATATAATGAACTAAGGCTAAAGGCTAAACCCAGTATTGGTGCAGCCTGATGACTGAAATCAGGAATAAAGGAATATGAACTCCAACTTTCATGTTTTAAGGCAGTTTGATTTGTCCAATCCCCAATCATCTACAGGTGTTCTTTCATATATAATTTCCCCTAGGATGGGTTTCAACAAATAATCATTTCTAACACATTGTTACAATACTTTTAACCCCTTTATCACTATGCTGTAGTTGAGCTGATCAACAGTATAGAAGTAGCCATTTGAATGCATAGAAACAACACACCTTTTAGACATACATATAAAGGATTGGCTGAACTTATTTATGATTGCTGTTCTAGGTATGGTAATCCCATCTTTACTGTGGGCATGTTGTCCTTATTAAGACATGTAGTCTTTATTTTAAAGATGGAGAATTTGTTGAGCAGAGATTTGGCTGCTATACTGAATAGATTTGAGTGACTATATAAATCTTCCCTCACTAACATGAATGCTACAGTGTTAAGTCTTCATGGGAGGCATGTCACTGTAATTGCTTCAATGAAGATACTATACTTTTCATGGTTAAGTGGTGATATTATAAAAGACCTGGCCCTAAAACACATTGTTTGAGAATTCATACAAATGTATGAGATTGAAGCTCAAATATCTTCATATTTCTTTCAAGTTCATTTTGAATAAAGTTGAATACTTTTCTTTAATAGATTGCTACTACTCCTCTCCCCATAAGAAAGCAATTATTTTGACTTATTGATGTTAAGTGTGTGTTCTCATGGAAGAGACATTTTAAGCAATCAATAAGGGTTTGTCTTTGATTTGTTTTTGTTTCAATAATAACTTATAGATGGAAAGTTTAAAATGTTATTCTTATTACTGATCAACATCAACGATGGTTATGACCAATACTATAAATGCTATATAGAATTTTAAATGTTATTCTTATTATCACCTATGATGTTCCCTTGTTTTACCAAATTCCATGTACTCTCCACTTGCTGCGTATGTGTACCATCTTTGGAGTTCACAAATTCAAGACTGTCGTCTTGTGTTCAAATTGATACCCTGGTATCTGTGGGATGTGACAGTATGCTTTCCACATGTCGCTGTGGACAGTTGTTCCCGGGAGAATTGATGCCTTGATACACTCTTCAAGTGTCTCCTGACTATGGCATGGCACAGCATAGAGAAACACCCGCCGTGTTTCCCGACAAACACCTCTGAACACCCACTGCTCCGGTAACAATCATCCTCGGTTGTATTTGCATCTTGAGTACACCGTTTCATCGATCTCTACAACTGTACCAAGACCACCTACCTTCAGTGGGTTACGAATTAAATCTTGTGTGCAAACTTCTCGCATATAATCGTTATAGTCAGTGGCAGTGGTATGGCATATTCCCAACTCCTCAACACAAAACCAGACAGTTGTTAGCTTTTTAACCCACGAATATATAAAGAGCGCTACAGTTGAAAGAGGAAGATTACCACCTTCCAGCCACGTACCTTTCCTGACAAACATATTCGTTGCAGTTTCTCTTGCAACAGCGCCACTGAGGCTTTCCACCTGACACGACGATATGCATGTCGTGCCTTTGTTTACAGAGCTTTGTCTCTGGTATGACCCTTTTCTCTTGAAAATATGTAATTGCATCCTTGTGTGATTGAAGTTTGTACCGCAAACATAATAAATTGTCCACTGCCGGGGCGGTCATGATTGTAAAATTGTTTGTGTTTTGCTTTCGTTCATACCATAACAGGTTGTGTACTTGCAATGACGTCACAGGTTTTGCTGTGGTATAAGGATAGAGAAATGTGATTGGCTAAAAATGACAGAAATGTTCAGTCTTTAAAGGGTTGTAACTTTTTTATTAATTATTTCTCAAAAAAATGCTTGTGATTTTCGTAATTGGCATGCAAAACTACATCTATGTAAGACATTTAAAAAAACATTCTGTGCTAGACCGCTAATTGAAAAGGACCCCTAAACCTAACCCTAACCCCTTACACTAATGGGATCTTTTGATTAAGAAAAAGTTTATTTACGGTTGTCTTAAGAAGATATTTAGCTGCAAACATTTTGCTTAAAAATCTACATGGTGCCGTGTGCAAAAAAAAAAAAATGTCCCTGTCTGCTGTCCATCAAATTGTCAACAAGGCGTTACAGTAATGGAGGCTTCTCATTGGCTAAAAATTACAGAAAATTTCAATCTTTAAAGGGTTGTAACATTTTATTAATTTTTTCTCCCAAAAATGGTTGTGATTTTCGTAATTGGCCTGCAAAACTACATCTGTGTAAGAAATTTTCAATAAAATTGGATGCAGCGTGTCAAAACTATAAGATCCCTTTTTCCTCCAGAAGTTTTTTCCACTTACTATATTCGAATTTTGGAAACTACATTCATTACACCACATCTAGTGGCTTGAGTTAAATAGGTTTGTAAATTTAAACATATTTTGCTCACTCTAAGTTATGTGAGATCAATTCCTATTCGCAATTGCTTTTTTATCTTTATTTTTTATCATAGTATTTGAGACTTGGCCAATAGATGATTGGGTGTTTCTCATAGATGTTATGGGCTTTGTTGTTGTTGTGTAGCCTTGATCAGCTGTAATCAAAGCAGACTTAAGTTATATAGGTAATCGGTCAAATGGCTAGATGTGAACCACAGATCCAGATCTCCAAATATACCATACTTCCACCTGATTGAGGACCACAGTGCACGCCAACATACGGTGGTTTGTGGTGGTGGTGGGGTGGGGGACGGGGGGTAGTTTATGCAGTCTGTTTCTGTAAATACTGAGAGATGGTTAAGATTAGAGCATGAAAACTGGATTTTCTACACTTATCTCTGGTTATGTGCATAGAAATACTGTGTTTCTGTTGTGTGCATTCCAATATAAGATTTAGTGAAATAATTCACCTTTTCATTATTAAGCTTGTATTTTGAACTTAAAAAAAGATTCTTACATAAAGATCATCATTATTATCATTTTACATTCGTTTTTTCATGCTTGCATGTGTTGGATGGGTCTTCTCTTTTTTTTTTGGATGGGTCTTCTCCTGCACAACGTCTTACCTCTTGTCGCAGTCCTGTCATCTTCATGAGGTTCAGCTGGCTGAGATCAACTTTCACCACTTCTTCCCATGTCTTCCTCGGTCTTCCTCTTCCTCAAGTTCCTTCTACTTGGATCACTTAACATTTCTTTACTCAACTGATATTTTCCATACGTGTCACACGTCTGTACCAGCTCAGTCTTCTCTTTTGCACATTACATTTGATTCCTTTTATAGCCAGTTTTTCTCTCAGCTCATTTGTACTCTGTCATTCATACACATTAACATTACACATCCATTAGAGCATGCTCGCCTCATTTCCTTCCAACCTTTACACATCCTCTGCCCAGGTTTCACTACCATGCAGTATCACATTTCATACATATGCATCATACAATATACTCTTACTTGAAGAGAGAATCCCTTTGTTGCCAGCAGAGGTAATAGCTTCCTGAACTTTTTTCATTCCATTCTTACTCGGGCTACTTTGCTTTAGGAACACCCTCCTCACTGCTAATTAAGTCACCTAGGTAAGAGAAGCTATCAACTACTTCTAGGGAGCCCTTTGGGTATTTGAAATTTATTTCATGAGTGCCCTTACTGCTAACTACTTCTGTGCCTCTATTATAAACAAAGTCCTTCTTCTCTGGCAGCCTGCCTGTGATGCTACTGCACCTCTTATGCACCCATAATGTTTACATTGTGTACACCATATGGAATTCTTACTCCTTTTCTGCATATCAAGCATGGCCACTTCCCAGATGTCATTTGAGTCCTCTCTTCTTTCCTGCTAACTAAAACTTGTTTCTTCTTCTTTTACTTTAAGACCTCTTAATTCTAGGCTCTGCTTCCATATTTGAAATTTCTTTTCTAATTCTTTCATGGATTCAACTATGAGAACTAGGTCAACAGCATAGAGGAGTTCCCATTGATAGCCAGTTTTAAACTCTTCTATTATGGCCTGGGGAATTATGATAAACAGGTGGGGTTGAGAACTAAGCTCTGATGGACACCTATTTGCATGCTAAATTCCTCACTGAATTCATTGCTAACTCTCACCTTGCTGACAGCATCTCTATCCATAGCTTGCACGGCCCTCACAAGCCATTCATCTACATCTAGTTTTCTTAGCACTCACCAAACTACAGAGTGATACCCTCGACAATTTTAATTCAAATATGAATACTTTGAAATGGCTGGTGTGTGTCATAGAACCAGAGGTAATCTCAGGTGGGTTGATAGCAAAAGTGTTAACCAATAAAAAAATGTATTGCATTTCAAATTTATTAGCAATCGAGCTGTCTTTCTTTTCAGTGGTCTCTGTATATCCCTCCATCTAACTATATTAGAACATTTCCCAGGGATGCATTCTGCATGAAGAACATATTTAAGTGCAGGCTAACATACTTAATGTATATGTGAGCCAAAGAGAATGTTTAATCAATTGAAATTGCACCTGTTATGAGAAGAAAAGACATTAGCATTAATGACAGTTCTTGGTAAGGAAGAAATTCTGAAATATAAATTGATTAAAAATTGGAGACATGCAGTGGGGAGTGAGTCTGATTTTTGGCGAGTACAGTGACAACTCTGGACATGTTTCGGTCTTATTAGACCTCCTTAGAAAATTATAGTCTAACACACACTTATGATATAGTTTTTGTGCGAAAATTAATCACTGATTAGACAATTTAAAATAATATTACAAAACTTTCCCATGGATGCCTTCTGCATGAAGATTATATAGTTAAGTGCGGGCTAGCATACTTAATCTAGTGACTAAAAATAATTTTTCATCAATTGAAATTAGAGATTTCTATCCCTCCCCTTCCTAGACAAGAACTGTGATTAACACTAATGTCCTTTCTTCTCATTATGGATGTAATTTCAATTGATTAAAAATTCTTTTTGGCTCCCTACATTATATCAGCCAGCACTTGACTATATATTCTTCATGCAGAAGGCATCCCTGGGAAATTTTCTAATGTCATTATTTTAAATTACCTAATCAGTGAATAATTTTCACGTAAAAACTATATTCTCAGTTGTTTTAAGATCGGATAAGTATGCGTTAGACTATATTTTGCCGAGGAGGTCTAATAAGACTGAAACATGTCAGGAATTGTCACCATACTTACCAAAGATCAGACTCACTCTATACTGCATGTCTCCATTTAAATACTTAATTTAAATTTTGGAGTTCTCTCCCTTACTTTCCTTGACAAAAATTTTCATTAACAACTTTTCTTCTCATTATGAGTGTAATTTTAATTGATTAAATTCTTTTTAACTCACTACCTTAAGTATGTTAAAGTGCATCTAACTATATGTCTGGCTCTCTCTCCCTGTGTCTACCTATCTGTCTTTAGTCAATTTAGTGTTACCAAATTTAATGTAGTGAGTCAATTTTTTAAATTATTATTTGACTAATATTTTAATTATTCTGACAAGTATGGGCGACAACTCCAGACATGTTTTGGTGTTATTAGACCTCATTGAACCATAGACTTCACTATACTTGCTGCAGTAGTAATAAGAGAATCACTAAGTAAATGTACAATATTGTATACAAGTAGGTGCAATGTATGTTTGATTAAATCCATAAAAATACATTTTTGTCCAACATCCCTATTGTATTTTTAAGGAAAAATAAAAATCTTAATCTATTTAAATTTCAATTAATCTTGTAGCTTTCTTTTGGTATTTTTTTGTACTGTGTTCAAAATTATTTTGAATATAACTGAAAAATGGAATGATCTGAAGTCTTAAAAAAGCTTTTACTATTTGAATACACTGAGAACACATACACATTTGGATATTAGTTCTTAGGGATAAAGTCATTTTATTCAAAGAAAAGCTCTTCCTGAAACGTCAGAACTCACTGCTTTTCCTGACACAAACTTATTTTATGAATCTTTAAGTAGAATTGGCAATGCTTTCCATTTTAGGTGCCTTATGTTGTCCATCAATCAATATAGAGTATGAATATCTTTAAAGTGATATATGTTGTGCCTTGAGAAGAAGTTGAGATTAATGTTTGAAGCATGCTCCTATATCAGAGAAGAAAAATCATTTTCTTATTCAAGGAAATCGTCCTTGGAGCATCAGTCCGTCTCTACTTGATGGCATGCCAACATCCACCTGTTTTTTAAATTTTATTTCCAATCTCAATCTAGCTATGTTGGTACTATGCTAGTTAGTTGTTTAGTTTAATCAGGTAGTGCTGGTTGGTGTAGGAGTACTATTATCAACTGTAACAAGGTTAAAGAAGATGCACTGGAGAAGACAATTACTGAAACCTCAAACTTATGGACTAAACCTTCAAAATAACTGGGAGAGTTTTAGCAAAATTAATTCAGCAGGCTTAGCTTGGATAAAATGCAGTGAGTTTGTTTTAGTCTTAGTTCCTCCTGCTCCCTATGGGAGCATCAGGCGACATTTTTGTCATTTCTGTAGCAATTTTGAGTAGTGAAGGCAAGGTTGCTAGCTCCATCCTCCACTCGTTTCTCGACACCGGCCTGGGACTGGCTATGCCAGATACCAACCTGGAATTTCAAAGTCAAGGGGGAATCCGTACCCCTGGCTAGGGACCCATTCCAGATACTGTCAGCTGAGCCCGGGACTCGTGTAAGGCAGGGTCATCACACTTTGTAGTAATGACTAAGGTCACTGCCCACTACCACTGAGTTTGTTCCAGGATATAAAACCACAAAGCTACATTCATAGTGAGACAACTGGTAAAGAAGTTCTTAGCTAAGAATACAGCTCTATTTTTTCCTTTTTTTGAGAATCATTCTGACAGGCTCCCAAGCTCAGTAGTCGGGTACTTTCATACTGATGATCTGGGTCTCATAGCAGAATCTGTCAAAGATTTGCAGAAAAGGTTACACATGTGGAAGCATGGTTTGAAGTTTAAAGGTCAATACGGCAAAAACAAAAATGCTAATTTTTAACAGAGCAAAAGAATTCTAGCACCATCTTGGCTGTGGTCTTGCTTGAGACATAGGAAAGGAGTAGGTAAAATCTTGATAGTGTTTAATTAGTGAAAACTATGGATATATCTGGCACACTGACAGAATCATGACTTCAGGTACACTAGACATACAAGAGTGGTTAGCAGTAGGGATATCTATAAAATGAAGTCTATGAACTTCCCAATTAGCTTGTGATACATAGTTTATAGTATGTTACATTGGAATATAATTAGTGCTAGATATGGCTGTTGTGAAAGTATAATTGCTAGAGGAAGGAAGGTGTGGAAGAAATATATTTTTTTAATCCTCTCATTTGCTCCTTTAACCTTATAAAAAAAATTCAATCAATTTAATAAGATTGCATGCATTATCTACATTATTTGGATAACATGAATTTAGTATTAATTTAAGCTTTGTTTAAATAAATAAATAATGGTTGTTAAGGAACTATTTACAAAAAGATACATTAAAAAGCTCAACATATTTATGTGAAGTAAAAAGAGATTGCTATGGTTGTTGAATTTTATATGGTGATCATAACTGTTGGACCAAGAGCCAACATTTTTACAAGAAATGGCGTTTTTATAATTTTGTACTTGATGCATAGAGTTTATTTTGATACCGTGTCATAATTAAAACAATTCACAATATGAAATCTAAATTTTAGAATGAGAACTACATGGTTCATTAAACATAATTCTGTTTGCTTGCTTTGTAAATAAGGATTATGTAGGTGCTGTCAATTTTGTCTTGTTCCCATGTTTGACAAGAATAAGAAGGAAAGCAAGTTAAATAAAAAAAAATTTTTAACATGTGATATTTGTGTGATACATGTGATACTGAACATTGTTCAGTATGATCATTTGGCATTCATGACACCATGCTGGCATAATTTGCATTGATCTGCAATAGAGCAGCATATCTGCAATTGTCTAATCCTTCATTATCATTTGAGAGAGGTCATTTATATGTTTCTTCTCATTAAGATTTCAATCAAAATATGTATTAAAAAAGTGCTTTATATAAACTCTACAATATAGCACATTTTGAAGCTTGCCTTATAAACCAAAAGCATTTCATTTATACATGTTTACACATATGCATATATTTATATACATACATATATTTACACATACATATATTTATATAGTCAATCAGTGGAAGAGTGAAGAACTAAACCATTTTTTTAAATCATCCATATGCAGTCATTCATATATACATTTGATCTCAAATGCATGTTATCATATAAATGCCAACAAGTATATTATCACATTTATTTCATTAGATATAATCTAATGAAATAATTTGCAAGGGAAACATCTAAATAAATGTCAAGTATGTACATATACAGTTCTCTAGTTATGCCAAGCAAGATGGATTGTTTGTTTTTTTAATTCAGAAATATTTCTGTATAAAAAATACTCTTCAGTAACAGAATCCCTTTTTATTTCTCCAAACTCAGATTCATTTTAAAGTTTATAGTGAATTCAGACCCTTTTAAGATCTAAGTCATTATTTCCTTTTTACATTTTTATCTTTAAATAAGAATGGTTAAAGGTCTGGATTACAGTCCTGACATCATCATCATCGTTTTACGTCCGTTTTCCATGCTGGCATGGGTTGGACGGGTGATTTCGGCCCGCATCGATTTCT
>JAOPJM010523365.1:0-10520 GCA_027124095.1 Muusoctopus leioderma
TGTGGTTTGTGATAAAAATATGAATTCAAAAAATATCAGAATGTACTATTAATCAAAAACATAGATATGCTATGGTTCACTAACTGAAAGAATGAACATCTTCATCTTCATTTTATGTCTGCTTTCTATGCTAGCATGGGTTAGATGGGGGATTTCGGCCCAGGTCAGCTCCTATTTTGAGTCATCACTCTCCAAAACGGGTCGGGGGACCACAATTCGCTCGCATGTTATCCAACAAAAATGTGATGGCCATTGCATGCAACAATTATAAATACATGCATGTTTTATATCTGCCTTGCAACTTCAAGTTAGTGCTGCTTTCTATATTCAACAAGAAAAGAGGCAAGAGAAGTGCCCCAAATATTATGTGGTCATATTTAAACTGTAGATGAGAGCTCATTTATACAAATGCAGCTGAAATAACTGAAACAGAAGATGGGAACTGACAGTAGCACACACTTTGCAAAACCAAACAAATAGTTCTCCTTGTAAACTCTATATTTGATAATGCTAACTTCAGTGAGAACAGAGGGAGCTACATTATCTTCCAGATAAGCAAATCAGCTGGCAATGAGAACCTCTCTGGTATCGGCCAGCTCTGCAAAGAATCTGAAATTGTTTCCTGCCAGGCTAAAAAACTTGATCCTCTATATTGTATTGTTTATTATTTATAAATGAGTATGACTATCTCCAACAAATTTCAACAGAGTTGCAACGCATAGGTAGCTGATCAACCTAATTCATAGGTAGCTGATCAACCTAATTCATGCCACCAGTGTTGCATTGATTCAACAGCCAAGAGACTTATCACTCACTAGTCCGGACCACAAGCTAGAAAAGCGAAGCTTACTGGTGTAAGCAACAGAAACACTATGATTGATGAGTGGTTTCATGCTGAACTCAAGTCCTGCTATAGGTATATTTTAGAAGGGTAGTCTATATATGTGTGTGTCTGTGTGTGTGTGTGTGTGTGTATATATATATATATTGAAAGATATTTCATCTATTTTTTTTTCTTTGTCCTGTCAGGTGGAAATGGCGCCAAAGAATTCGTATAAATATGTCTGGAAAGTATATGCATGATGATCCTGTAGAACTTCATGATCAACAACTACAGTTTCATGAACATCGCTTCACTGAGCACGTCAAGGAAAATGAAATGTTTAATAAAACAATGTCTTCCAACCCAACAAACTCAACTCGTATTTTACCGTTATTGGCTCTCAATGAAGTTTTCATGGGTGAATCTTTATCATCACGGTAAGAATTTCATCTTTATATTTAGAATTATTTATTTTATTAGTAGCAGCAGTACCTGGCCTTGCCCAGGTTTATTAATACCTAAAATAAATACAGTCACATGAATTCACTATATTTTAGATAAACTCCTTTTAAATGATGCTAATAATCTTCAGTTAGTACAGGAATGTTCATTCATTCAGAATTGTTGCATCCAAGCAATTCAGAAGATTGTTCAAGTTGAGCTTCTTAAAACTGCACAAAAAAATCAAAAACAAATATAGAAACTAAAAGTCACGTAACCTTAGACCTTCTCCTTGAAAAGATGTGTCCCTCAGCAAAATTTCAGCTACCTATGTATGTTTGGAACATGCAAACATACATTCATTTTTATATATTAAGATTATTATGACTGTCCAATTATCTTACAGATATAAAAATAGTACAGTTAAAAAAAAAATAATTAAAAAAACAAAGCGGAAAAAGATTTATGTACCTAATTTGCAAGAGAGGAATTGGCAGGTGCTCTGTAGTGTGTTCAGTGACTGACGAGGTTACCCAGCAAGTGATATATATGTGATTCGAGTTCTGTCAGTGGGCCTGTATTATCTCTTTTGTGTCTCAAATTGGTAATTTTATAATGTCCAATATCACTTTATATTGAAAATCATCATCGTTTTTACATCTGTGTTTCCATGCTGGCATGGGTTGGACAGAGATTTTTTGAGGCAGTATTTTACAGCCAGATCCCCTTCTTCCTGACACCAACCATACTTATTTTAACTATAGGAATTATACCATCAATCCTGAACCACCAAACAGCCAGACATTTTGTTTTGTGGATAATGTAAACAAACATCACCAGCCATCTAAATGATAAACAGTGTCAAACAGTGACATGCACACATACACACACATTTGTCATCATCGTCATCATCATCATTTTATGTCCACTTTCCATGCTGGCATGGGTTGGACGGGTGATTTCAGCCCGAGTCAACTCTATTTGGAGTCACCACTCTATAAGGAGGACCATGCCTCACTTGTACATTACTCGTACATTTGGCTTGGTTTCTAAAGCTGGAGGCTCTTCCTATCACCAATCACTTTACAGAGTGTACTGGGTGCATTTTATCGTGACACCAACACTAGAGGTTGTCATGTCCACAACACGACTAAAGAGTCCTCTCTACCCGGAGTTATCTCTGATCGATCACCAAACACTTTACAGAGTGCACTGGGTGCATTTTATCATGGCACCAACACTAGAGAGGATGCCTTTTCTGTTGCAGGCTAAAGAGTCCTCTCTACTTTCCAAAGTCTCTGCTCTTTGAGGGCAAACATGACCTGAGAGTGTGAATAGAAGGGGAGATATATACGAGAGGGAAAGAGTTTGAGTATGGGTGTGATGGGGAAGGCTGAGACTGGATGATAGTGGGAAGGAATGTCTCCAAGAACCCAGGGAGTCATCTTTATTCTACATAGCCTCAGATCTATGTGGGCAAATGTGACATAAGAGTGTGAATAGAAGATGAGTGATGTACAACAGAGCAGGAGGGAAAGAGTAAGAGTATGGGTGTGATGGGGGAAGCAGTAATTATGAGTGGTGAGTGTATGTGAGTGTGATGGGGAGAGGAGAAATAGAGATTGGATGATATATATATATGAGGGTTGTATTGAAAGTAATGCAAAAGTGGGGATAACTTATTTATTAACTGACATAGGTCGTTCAAATTGCACATGTTGGTAGAGTAAATCTTCCTTCTGTTCTTCTTCATTGCAGGCAAATAAAGGGTTCCAAACAGAAGCAACGTGCCGTTATTGAGTTCTTGGCAAAGGAGGGGTGCAGGCTGTCCGACATCTACAGAAGACTACAGGTTGTTTACGGAGATGACAGCATTGACAAGAGCAATGTGCACAGATGGATGAAGTTTAAAGGGGAAACCAGCATTGAAGAAAACCACGCAGCAGGAGACCATCAATTATGACCATTGACATGAATCGCCAGTGAGTGGACGAATTGATTCACGTGGACAGATGAGTCACAATCTGTGAGCTTGCTGCACAACTGGATTGTGGTCACAATGCATTACAGAAGATGATGGAAGACTTTGGGTATCGGAAAGTGTGGGCAAAGTGGGTACCTAGGCAGTTGACACCCGATTTGAAGGAGAGAAGGGTGGAAGTCTGCTCTGATCTGCTGGAAGCATTTGAAGCCAATGAAGACACGTTTTTTTCTGATCTGGTGACAGAGGATTAAACGTGGGCGTATCTTTATGATCCGAAAACAAAGGCTCAATCAATGGAATGGCATCACACCTCTTCTCCAAGGCCTAAGAAGTTCAAGAGCCAGCGATCGGCACAGAAAGTCATGGGGACTATTTTTATGGATGACAAGGGTGTCAATCTCCTTGAGTTTCTGGAACGTGGCTGTACCATGAACAGCGAGTGGTACATTGAGACACTCAAAAAGCTTAGAGAAGCCATTAGGAGGAAGAGACGGAACAGGAATCTGAAAACGATCCACATTCAGCATGACAATGCGCGACCACACACATATTTAGCAACAAATCAGGTAATCAGCAAATTGAGCTGGTCAGTGGTCCCCCATTAACCGTACAGCCCGGATCTGGCGCCCTCCGACTTCCACCTGTTCAGTCTAATGAAGGACAGTCTTCGAGGATAACGATTTGATGATACAGACAAGGTGAAAGTGGCTGTGAAGAAGTGGGTATAACAGTGCACACCTGCATTTTTTCAAAGAGGATTCGAGAGTTGGGTTAAACGATGGCGCAAATGCATCCATTGTGGCGGAGACTATGTTGCGTAGTACCTTTGTATAGAGAAAGATTTATTTAATTAACATGTGAAATTTGAACAACCTATGTCAATTAATAAAAAAGTTATGCCCACTTTTGCATTACTTTCGGTACAACCCTCGTATAATATTTAATAAGAATAGAGGTTTGAAAGAAAAAATATATTATATAATAGGTTACTCCGCTGGATATAAACTCTCACCATATAATTGCATAAATATAATTGAACGACACTTCTACAGATACATAACAATTTCAACTGTAAACTTTAACTATTTTATTTTTATATATTACTATTATGTTTATTTTTTCTTATGTCTTTAACCAGTTAGCATATTTGTTATATCTTAAAAACTGTCAGAATAAACATTATACTGAGGTTTTATTGGTGTTCTTTAGCAAGGATACAGGAATTTGAGAAAAATATATTACATATTACTGCATGACACTTGGACTATTACCAAACAGTTACATATACTAGACTCTTTCTTCAGACGTATAATATTTGGATGGTTCACTTTAACGGTTTTTACTCCATAGTTTATAACAATGTTTTAGCAAGTCAGTATAATTGGATATATCTCTAGAAATGAATGAACTGAACTTTTTACTGAAATTTTATGGGTGATTTTTAGTAATAATTTTGGTTTGAGCGGAGTAATATATCATATATTACTGGATAGGAACTGGAATCTAACCTTGTAAAAATGTATAATGGAATTAGTTTTCCCACTGACATATAATAATTGGAGTTATTCACTTTAACCGTATTAATGCATCATCATACTGTATGTACTTGTATCTATTATTGTAACCGATTTTATACATGAATAATATTACATAAATACAATAGTAGTATATATTTATATCTACCTCTGTGCATTAATAATAATCTCTCTTATCAGTTGTGGATTCATCATTACTATGATATTAACTATCAATAGGAGAAGATAAATTCAATAATTTGATTGAATGTCATTAGAAAGTCCCAGACATAACTATGAGAATATACAGGGTGATTGAGAAGATTCTTTAGCATTTAAAGGTTTAGTTTTTACTTTGTTACAATTTTGTTTTTATATATTTGTAATACTATCTTTGCTATTTTGTTGCGAATATCTTTCGATATTTATATTGTTTTATGCATTTTAGAAAAATGCCATTATCAGAGCATATTCATTGTCTTAAAAGTGGCACAATATACTGAATAAATTGTACAAGTCCAAAGGATGTGGAAACTAGAAATAAATAGGGAGCCTCCTAGCCATGTCACCATTCGCGAAACTTTCAAGCGATACTTCCAAGGTCTAGAAGGCCAAACAATCACAGTGAAACACAGCCATCTGTTACCATCCGGTTTCAACAAAATCAACACAGATCAATATGGCAGGTTTCAAAGGTGCTCTCTATCTCCTTTAGATCTATCCAAAGGTGTTTATATTATATTTTTAGACTAGGTTGTATACCGTAACAATAATAGTTATTAAACTAGAATTATATTAATGATAAGACGTTTTCATTGAATGTAATTATATAGTTTTATTTATTTATTTATTTAGTTTTATTTATTTATTTATTTATTTATTTATTCATTTATTTAAATAGGTATTATTTTCAATAGTGTTTGGTTTTTATAGAACTTGCATTATATAATTAGGATATACTGAGTAATTAATGCAATCAATTTTTTTCTTGTTTTGAATATTCTATCAATGGGAAATTTCAAGGTATAAACACTGGTATTTATTTATTTATTTAAGTAGGTTTTATTTCCAATAGTATTTGCTTATAAACATTATATAATTATATAATCTTGAGTAAATAATGCAATATTTTTTCTCTTTTGGATTATTTTATCAATGTAGAATTTAGGATATAGACTCCCTGACGATAATCTACAACTATAGTATGGTGCCTTCTTACAATGGAATAACACATTCTTATTAAAATAGGCATTATTTTAAATAATGTTCGGTAATTATTGGTTATATATAATATAATTATAACTGTGATATCCTGAGTAATTATTCTTATATGGTTTTTTCAATTATTTTACATGTATATACAAGAGAACACAGAATGATCATAACATTTCTTTGAATACTGAAATATCATATTAATATTGTTTGAATACCAATAATATCTGTATTCAGTGACTGAATCATAAAAATTAAAATCTAAACAGGTTTTAACTTGAGCTTAGTATTAATTATTTTAACAATAAGTTTTTTTCTTCATTCTAATAATAACAGTACATTTGCATTCTTACTATACAAAATCTCAATGAACAAAATTATTTTCCTTTGTTAATGATTTTTTTTTTTGGCAACTCACTGAATTTTGGTTTTGGGATTTCTTTTAGACTTATTTTCAATCTTTCTTAAACTGCATGTAAAATATATGTTCAATGTAAAACGGCTAGTTAAGCCACATGACCTACACTCTTGTTATACTATCCCATAATTGTTTGGTTTAAACCATATAGATAGAACGCTATTAATGAAGGGTGAGAGGTATTAATGTTTTGTTTAAATGTTTTTATATTTTCTGATTTTGTTTTTGTGTTATCCTGAATACAAAAGCTGATAGCAACAAGCTTTTGATGATATTCGGTTCATGAGGAAAGTTCTGATAGGAACTTGAAACGGTTGATTCAGTCGTGGAGCCGGTATTAAAATTTAAATAATTAACACGAATCACCTGAACAGAGAAACAAAGCCTTGATAAAAATAGAATGTGTGAAGCGAAACGTTGACAGCAAGAAACAACGGAACAGAGACACCAAAGGCTTTAAAAAAAAATAGAGTACGTGAAGCGAACCGTCGTCAGCAAAATCTGAGCCTCAATGGCAACAGCGCATCCAAGTAGTCTAGAGAAGGCTTGCTCATAAAATAATAGCAGAATAGCAAAATTCCCCTCAAAACAATGGTATAAAGGAGTTTTTAACTATGATCCAACTTATGGGTATAAATCTGATAAGATTGTCTCCATTGATTCTATGTCAAAACTATGCACCAAGTGTGGGTAAGAAAGTGACAAAAAGAGACAGGTGGAATATGCTGCACAGGAGAAAAAACCCATCTGAGAATGTTGCCAGAGCTCCCAGAGCCCGTAAGAATGCTGCTAATAGGCACAACTCCTAAGTTTAGGAATTTCCTGAAAAATATTCAGGTTTATAACTTTGCATCCTAAATGACATCATTTGGAGCTAATATCATTTATGAAATAGGTTCATGCCTCCTTTCAAAGTCGTAGGACAAGTGCACCACAGAATTGGTTCCTTGCTTTCCCTTCCTAACGAAGAGCACCAGTTTCTGCAGTTATACTTTGTCGGGTATTTGAATAAGCAAGATGAACAAAGATGTGGGAGCCATCATCGTTTAAAGCTTGATTTAACTCTAAAACTGCAGGAAATGATACATGCTCGGAACAGTTATGCAAAGAGTTTGAAATTTCGCCTTGAAACAACTTCCTCATTGAACTTCAAAATGGTGATTGATGCTGATAAACGTCCTGGGGGAGAACATCCACGAAGATTTAAAGCTCCACAATGCAGTGAGGTCGCCGTGTTACTTAGAAGACAAGAACATGGTAAGAGAGACATTGTCTTGAAGAGTAGAGACAATAGACTTCAAAGGATTAATGAGACGCACAGAACTTATGATGCTCTTTTAGTATCCTTTCATAAGCATCAAGGGAGAAGATGGATATCACTTCAGCATTCCCCAGATGGGATCAAACAAAACAGTTTCATGTAAGGATTTCTATGCATATCACTTTATGATCCGCCCACACCAGTTTAATGCACTGCACCATTGTCTAGATTCATTTCAACAATATGCTGTTGATATGTTCGTTTGCAAAAATGGAATCTGAAAGACGTAATTACATTAGAACTCACCAAAAGGAGTTGAGAGTTGATTCCTACATCCACTTGCAAGACAGCATCCTACCATCCAGTTACACAGGAAGTCCATGATATATGCACGAGAGAACTCAGGATGTAATGACATACGTGTGACATTTTGGACGTCCTAACCTGTCATTAACCTTCACTTGCAACCCTGTATGGAAATAGATTAAAGAAGAATTATTCATAGGACAGACAGTCAAAGATCGCCATGATTTACTCGCAAGAGTCTTTCAACATAAACTTACAAGGCTGATGGTTCTTATGAAAAACATCTCAGGTTTTTGCTGCTACACAATGTCACATGTACACCATTGAATGGTAGAAAAGAGGATTAGCACATGCTCACATTTTGGTGTGGCTAAAAGAGAAATTTCAATTGACAAATTGATTTCAGCAAAGTTTCCAGATCCTAACAAAAAATCCAGGTCTGTTTGAGATCATCAAGACACAAAAGGTGCATGGTTCCTGTGGAGTGTTAAATCCACAAAGTCCTTGCATAGAACATGGTAAATGTATTAAGGTTTATCCCTGTTAGTTCCTGCAAAAGACACAAACCGGGTAACATGGACATCCTTTATATCGGTAAAGGAAACCAGGAGAGCTTGGATTTAAGACCACACTTAAGATGAGAAATGAAAGCCAAATTAAGATAGACAACAGATGGGTTGTTCCATATTGCCCTTTGCTTTCAAAAGCATTTAACGCTAACATTAATGTAGAGTTCTGCAATTCAGTGAGATCTATAAACTATGTTTGCAAGTACATCAACAAAGGCTGTGATGCTGATATGGCTGCTTTGCAGCAAGAAAATGTCACTGATGAGGTAAACCAATATCAAATGGGTAGACACATTAGTAGCAATGAGGCTTTCTGGAGAATCTTCGGTTTTCAAATACACCAAAGATATACAGCCATTCAACAACTCAAGGAAAAAAGTGTATTTTACTGAAACAAATGCAATGCATCAAGCTCTTGCTCCAAGCAAACTACACTCACAGCATATTTTTAATTTGCTAAGTGGATACATTTTCAGAAAAACTTCTTTATTGTCAAGTTCATTCATATTATACATGAAACAACAAAACGTGACCAATAAGGAAGAAAGTTATTGCTGTTGAAGGCTGCAAAGTGATTTAATAACACTTTGGGAATAGTATATACTGTTCCTCCCAGCCAATAGGGAGGATTATACTTAAGGATGCTCTTACTTGAAGTCAGAGAGCCAACACCATTTAACAATTTCCGAACAGTGGATGGTCACATTTGTGCTACATACATAGAAGCATGTTTCAGGCAAAGCCTGCTGGAAAATGATGGTCAGTGGTAAGCAACAATGATGGAAGCAGTTGCTTCACAATCACCTTAAACAGTGAAGTGTCTTTGCAGTTCTTTTGAAAATATGTAGAGTGTCATCTCTCAATGATCTGTGGCAAAACTTCAGAGAAGACCTATCTGAAGATTATATGCATCAAGTCTAGCAACATAATACTGAAATTGTCATTGAATTCTGTGATGCCATCTTCAACATGGCTCTAATTGCAATTAAGGATAACATTTTGGCAATAGGTGGAAATAAATTACATAAATATGGATTAGCTCGGATTAACCGGTCTAAAGGGAACCAACGACCAAGTGAGGTTCAACATGAGCTCTGTTACTATGCTAATTCTCTCGATCAATTTGTGGTTGAAAATGAGCCTAAGCTACTTGATGATCAAAGAAGAGCCTTCGACACAATTGTTGACCACATTCGCAACAGAAAAGGTGAAATATTCCTTCTTGATGCACCTGGAGAAATAGGAAAAACCTTTCTGGTATGCAACAAGATATACGCATACTGAAGAAAGGCTTACCAATTATTATTCTTAGGAACTTGGTTGCTCCACGTTTGTACAATGGAACAAGGTTGGTAGTCAAGCAATTGATGTCATATCTCATTGAAGCAACAATACTGATAGGCTGTGCTGCTGGCGAGGATATGTTTATCATAAGAAATCCCATTAATCCTAGTAACACTCCATGTGATTTTAAAAGGCTGCAGTTCCCTGTCTGTACATGTTTCGCCATGTCCATCAACACATCTCAGAGGCAAACATTAAAGGTGGTGGGATTACAACTGGAGGACCCCCACTTTCCGCGTGGAAACTGCCTCACGATTAGGAGCCCAAAGTGACCTGTATGCGTATGCTCCACAAGGGAAAACAAAGAATATTGTCAATCAAGAAGTTTTACTATAATGTATATAAACTACTTCAACACGTTAATTCAATGCGACGTTAAATGAGTTGAGTTTTTACCCCGGACAACGTCGGGTATTTTAGGCAGTAAATGTATTGTACAGACACACACACACACGCACACACACACACACACACACGCACACACACACACACACACACGCACGCACACACACACATACACACACACACACACACACGCACACACATATATATAAATATATATATATATACATATAAGGAAAAATAAGTTGAAAATGCACCTGGAGTCTTTAAGAAAATTTATTTCATATTAACTACTTAACCGGTTTC
>JAOPJM010523375.1:0-10520 GCA_027124095.1 Muusoctopus leioderma
ATCTAGCACTGCAGGGCCTAGGTGGGCGGGTCTTATCTAGCACTGCATGACTCCACAGACCACGGTCCTGTGTCATATATAAATATATATCTCCACCAAACCCATGCCAGCATGGAAAACGGATGTAAAACAATGATGATGGTATATATACTTAATCAGTATGGTTGGTGACAGGAAAGGCATCCAACTGTAAAATGCTACCTCAAGATATCTCCGTCCAACCCATGCTAGCATGGAAACACAGACATAAAATGATGATGATGATGATATATATGTGTCTCTAATATAAGATAAAGATGTTTTATCTTCTGAAATTGATTAAGATATATCTATGGAGATAGACAACCAAAGTTTGTGGACAAATGATGTAATCTACTTTGTATCTATTATGGTGTAGATATGTATTTTTGTTTGCTTGGATCAGGTGGAAGATATAATAATTTTAGGATGTTCTATAGACCAAAATATAATGACCAGTGGTCATCTGTGAGTGTCTTCATTCCAAGATCCACATCCATAGTTCTCATTGTCTATTTCCACCACATCTCTATACCACAGTGGTCTTTTCTCTGTAAATGTGTTCTGACTGTTTCTTGCTAGTCTAAATTTCAATATATGTGGTCAAATATCTTCCCTCCAATAATCTTCATGTTAACCCTTCATTGTCCCTTATGTCTTATGTTGTCTTTTTATTTCAGGTTATCTGATGACATGGAGTTAAAAATATTTCACTGAAGATGATCAATATATTTATCAACTTTTGAAGACTAAAAATAACTTCATCAAACTGCCTGTTCCACAACACTTGGTTGAATGGGTGTGGACTATTCATTCTATATTCTGATGTTTTAACTGTCTTATGTGTAAAGACTTACATATCTGGAGATATCTTGTTAACTGGATCAAGTTTAATGATCCTTTAGTTGATTGTTATTAATTACAACATACAACATTCTGTCTTAATATATCTACTTGAAACTATTTTGTATCACCTTGAGACATTAACAAACTTTGGAAAATATAGTCTTAGAAATATTTCTGTTACAAATTACAAAGAAAACAAAAAGAAGTTAAAAGAAATAATTTTGTATTTTAGGATTAAAAGAGACAATTATGGTTTTCAGTGAATCACAGATTGAAATTATTGATTTGACTGGTGAAACTGAGGAAAATACAGAAGAGAAAACACATCCTTGTGATATATGTGGGAAGTTATTCAAAACAAGAAATAATTTAATTCAACATAAATTAATTCACTCCATCTCCAAGCTGTACCACTGTGAAGATTGTGGGAGAACATTCACTAACATCAGTTTCTTATCTCAACACAAACTTATTCACAGAGGAGAGAAACCATATCAGTGTAACATTTGTATTAAAACATTCTCTTCCAGTGGCAATTTATCTTCCCATAAACGTATCCACACGGGAGAGAAACCATACCACTGTGATATCTGCGGTAAAACATTTTCTTACAAAAGTGGTTTGCCCTCCCACAAACGTATCCACACGGGAGAGAAACCATACCACTGTGATATCTGTGGTAAATCATTTTCTCACAGTAGTGGTTTGTCTTACCATAAACATCTTCACACCGGAGAAAAACCATACAAATGTGATATTTGTGGTAAAACATTCTCACATAGATATCATTTATCTCTTCATAAACACATTCATACAAGAGAGAAACCTTACCACTGTGATATCTGGTAAATCATTCTCTCAAAATAGTAATTTAACTACTCACAAACGCATCCACACAGGAGATAAACCATATCACTGTGATATCTGTGGTAAAACATTCTTTCAAAATCATAATTTAACTATACACAAACGTATTCATACAGGAGAGAAATCATACCACTGTGACATCTGTGGTAAATTATTCTCTCACAGTAGTGCTTTGTATTCACACAAGGGAGGAACCATACCACTGAGATATCTGTGGTAAAACATTCTCTTAAAATTATAATTTAACTACCCACAGATGTATCCACACAGGAGAGACACCATACTACCACAGTGATGGTAGTTTAACAACATGAAATGATAATGTGAACTGGTGGCTTTTTGATCTGTAACAACTGGTGACTGAACTAAAGGACGAAGATAACCTATATGGAATGAAATATCTGTTTTTCCATGTTGACATAGGTTTATAATACATTGTATCGCCATTCTGTTTGACCCTGTGTCATATTGTCTGAAAGCCCACCATTCTCAAATCAGATCTCACTGTTTCTTCCTTGGTCTGTTTCCACCATGAATACCTTCTACCTTCAGCTCAAAACACCATTTCATTCAGTAGATGTTGTCTTGGTATAGACATGTAATGTCTAAACCAGTGTAGCCACCGTTGATCTCTTTCCACCATGAATACCTTCCACCTTCAGCTTAAAACACTTTTTCACCTACCAGATGTTGTCTTAGTATAGACATGTAATGTCTAAACCAGTGCTTGCAATCATTACCAAATACTTTTAATACCCAGTTGCTATCTCAGCTCATCTGTGCTCTGACTGTCTTGAAAGATAACATTACACATCCAACAGATTGTACTGAACTTATTTTAATCAGTTGCCACATTTCTTCTACATCCAGAACCCATGTCTCACTGCCATACAACATCACAGTTATTACACATTATTCACACTGTCTATACTTTCTACAAAGAGAAATCATTTGTTGTCAACAGATGTAACAACTCCTTGAACTTATTCTATCCCTTTCTTATTCTAACTACTTATACTTACGTTTCACTCTACGTCCATTATTATTCCTACGTTTATCAAACTGAGCAATAGATATAGACTTCCTTTCATGGTTCTCCTGTTGCTAACTATTTCTGTACATCTGTTGAATCTAAAGTCCCTGTTCTTTATCAGTCTGTCAGAGATCCCACTATATTCCTTGTGTATCCCTTGCATGTACTGACAACACAGTACTGTGTTTCTAACAACTCCCATCTTACATATTAAGATCACTTCCCACATGACACTGGGATGCTAATGGTCTAACCATCTGCAACACTAAGAGGAATTAAAGAAATTTGAAATGCAGAAGCAAAGCTTAGTATCGAGAGGTATTAAAGAAAACCTAGCAAAGACAAATGTTTTAGTTGGCAAGAAAGAAGAAAAGACTCTACTACCATCTGGGAAGTGGCCATGCTCAACATGCAGAAAAGAAGTAGGTAAGAATTCCATATGGTGCACTTAATGTAAACTATGGGTGCACAAGAGATGCAGAGAGATCATAGGCAGCCTGACGGAGAAGGACATCATATGTATCAGATATGCATGAATAGTTAGCAGTAAGAACACCCATGAAATAAATTCTTTAAAATGCTCAGAGGGCTCTCTAGCACTAGTTGATAGCTTCTGTTAATTATCTGACCTAATTAGTAGTGGAGGACGATGTTCCGACAACATAGTAGCCAGAGTATGAACGGGGTGAGGAGGTGGGGACGTTCAGGGAGCTATTTATTACCTCTTCTGATGCATATGTATGAAGAGTGATGCTGCATGGCAGTGAAACGTGTATTGAATGTAGTCTGAAAAAAGTGAGGCAAGCATCCTCCACTGGATGTTCAATGTTAGTGTGCATGAGCAGAAAGAAAAGCTAGGTATAAGAGGAAACGGATGTAGTGTGCAAGAGAGAAGACTGAGCTGGTATGGATATGTGGTGTGTATAAAGGATAATAGTTGGGTAAAGAAGTGTCAAACAATCCAAGTGGAAGAATGAGACCAAGGAAGAAGTGACGAAAGCTGATTTCAGGAGGCTGAACTTCATGTACGAGATGACAAAGGACTGCAACAGGTGGCAAGATGCTGTGCTGGTGGTGAAGATCCATCCAACCCATGGAAAAACGGACATAAAATGATGATGATGATGTTACTAACTTTTCTAAGTTGACATTTATGTCTTCTAACTCTACACAATTCTTCCATGTTAGGAACTTGATATACATACACAACAAATAAAATAATCAAATTCAGCCAACCATTAGCCTGCTTGAGAACAATAAATATCTCTACTGCCTATTAACACATCATTATGTCTGTAACCAAGTGTCAATCACTTATAAAAGGTACCACAAAATAGTTCAAGCTTGTTTTTTATGATTGTTTCAACTGAAAATTGTTGTTTTTCTCTGCATAAATTACTTTATCATTCAAACCTGCACTTACTAACTTTTGAAAGTAAACATTGTTGAACCAGATTGAATTATCATACCACGTAGGTTGGTAGTGTTCTGCCTTTTGGTGGTATGTAGAAAATAAAAAAGAACTATTATATCCATTTTTTGTTATTTCTCACATCCATATTTTTCTATATTGGTGACCGACGTTTGATCAACAGCCTTTTGCTGATAAGTTACAAAATTCTTCCAAATTTGTGTTCTAGCTTTACTGCTGATGACTCAAACGATGCCAGTATTTTCAGTCAGCCATAAGATTAAAGCTTCCTCCTTTTTGGCATAATCACCAAGCTATCTGGTTTTTACATGTTGAAAGCCAAGTTTCCTGATATGTAACAATGTCACAGGCTACATGTTTCACCGATGTTATTAGTTTGCTTCAGTCAGAAATAGCACAGACCTGCTAAAGATGACAGCAGACCAGTTATGAATTACCAACTGAGATTCAGTAATCACCAGATGACCTCCTAGAAGAGAGCACCATGAGTGCAATACTGTTATGACCTCACCTTTCACAGCTGCAGTTTACATTACAGAAATCTATAACAAACTATTTTACTTTACAAATTGGCTGTTTGCACTAGAAAACATGGGAGCCAGGAATGTAAACTCATATACGTATGTTTACTATAACACTTATACAATTGCTCATTCACTTTCTAGACTCCTTTGTACGAAAGTACATACATCATACTTCACTTGCATCTTGCGCACACATTTTACAGACTCACTTGTAATTGACACACACTGTAGACTCACTTGCATTTGGCACACACATTCTGCAGACCCTATTTGTATACTTTTTTTTTTTTTTTTTTAATACTTATCGATTGCAGCTTCTCAGTAATCTAGAAGGGAGCTAAGGAAGCAACTCTCATGCAATCAGCTGAGTCATTCACTGTTTTATTAGACCAAATGAGAGAGCAATTCTCAGCCGTGCATTAGCTATATAAACAGAAATCAAAGCTGTCTGGTGTCTCTCTTCAGCAGAATCAGTTGTTGTCTACTCTTGTTCCAGCTAGTCTTAATACAAGATACATTCAGTTGAACAAGACATCGATTTGCCATATCTTGATTCTGCTAGGTTTCCAAACATGTATGTTGATTTTCTTTCTTTTAAGGCAGTGGACTGGTTTAGCCTTCCACTAGCTCCAGGTGACATTTTGGAACTCCCCGACAACAGCTTCAAGAAAGACAATTGTACACATGAGCCAAACTTGGAAGTGCAAATATCTTCACAAGCAACAACTGTAGTGAAATTGGAATGCGATACACAGAACTATGTAAATGCACAGGTTGCCAGAACGTTGTAGATGAAAACTGCCATATCTGATGAAGGTTGAAAACCATGTATTTTTAAAGATCTTGTCTTACAGTATTTAAATGCAAGGACTAAAGTAAACTCACAACTGGAAACAAATTATATCTAAAAAGACATGACTTGTCTATGTTCATCATTTTCAGCCCATTGTCCATAGTCAATGCACATGAAATGAACAAAGCTTTTCATGCTAAATATTACTACTTAAGTACATTCATACTTTTCATTCAGCAATAACTAAAGTAACTAAAAGTTTTGAAATAAATCTGGAGCCTTTTTTCAGTTTATGTATTTTGTAAGACTTGTTTAATAGTTATTAAAACCCTGTTGTGCAGTTTATAAAAACTTACATACATAACATTTCTATTTTCTAAAGATTGGTGAACATCATCGCATAAATAACCCAGTAACACCATTCCTTCATAAGAACTTTCATTAACTCTTAACATCCTGTTAAAAATGTTCTAAGTCTCGTAATGATTGAGCAGAAAATACCTAAAGACAGGGTTTTTGCAGCTTATTTATTATGAAATTTACAGGTAAGAAACATAGGTGCTTGAGGTGTTTTCACACAAAAAATATTTCACTTTCCCCATATCTATAGCTGAAGGATTCATATCAATTTGATGATGTGGCACTGTGTGGAACCATGTCCTACAGGACATTAAGAGTTAATTGAATATTTAAAATTGGTAGATGAATGAATTGAAAAAGATGAAAAGTAAATCACGAAATTTTCAAAGAAACGTTAGCATCGCATCAATACATACTTGATGTACCATCCATTAACATGGGTTTTCATCAACTATACATTAAAAAAAATCATATCTCCTGTATTTTGCACCAGTCCCCCACTGATTAATTAGCATAAATTTTTCGACTGGCCAGGAAAAGTCATCATTACACTAATATATATTTGATGTACCATTGGTTGATATGTATTTTCATCATCTGCAGGTTAAAAAAATTACTAAGCATTTGCTGTATTTGGGGAGATTGAAATATTTCATCAGAGGTGTATACCCAACCAGTCTATGATAATTTTAGGTTGTCCCCACACCTGTTGCACGAAAGTCTGAAATTAAGTATCTAAATGGCACATGCACCTATGGCCTATAATACATTTCTCAACTATTTACCTACAATATCAAATAAATCCATAGCATCTTTTCTACCTTCTGGAAATGTAAGATACAATCATCATTTTATGTCCGTTTTCCATGCTGGCATGGGTTAGACGGGTGATTTCGGCCCACGTCGGTTGTGTATGAAGTCACCACTCTCCTAGGCGGGTCGTTTGGCTAGGTTTCTATGGCTGGATGCCCTTCCTAACAACAACCACTTTCCAGAATGTACTAGAGAGGTTGTCATGTCCACGACACGACTATAGAGCCCTCTCGACCCTGTGTTGTCTTTGAACAATCGCCAAACACTTTACAGATTGCACTGGGTGCATTTATATGTATATGTGTAGGTGCATATGTGTATATGTATGTATATATATATATAGCTGTATGTATGTAAATATTTTTCAGATATATGAAACTTTTGAATGTCAATGTATGTGTGTCCCCACATATGCACACATAAATGTGCCTGCCCTGATGTATACACTACATATATGAGTATTGTAAAATAATATTTTTATTAAGAAATCACAATGAAAGATTATCTCACTAGATATAGTTGTGATTTATATAAAATATAGTATTAAGAGGTAATTGTTATTCTTTTTTTTCCTGTGTGAATACATTCATTGCTGTATAAACTGTTTTAACATAGAATGACATTTTATATTCAAACAGTTATTCCTCTGTATGAATGCATACATATATCGTTAAGTAACTTGTTTGAATGAATGATTTACCACAGATATCAGTTATATGGCTTCTTTCCTGTATGAAATGCAATTGTGAGTAAATAAGTTACTTCCTGGAGAGAATGATAAACCACAGACATCACAGTGATACGGTTTCTCTCATGTATGAATATGTTTGTGTTTAGTTAAGTGATCATTTCGTGAGAATAATCTACCACAGATATCACAGCAATATGGTTTTTCTCCTGTATGAATGCGTTTGTGTTTAGTTAATTGATCATTTAGAGAGAATGATTTACCACAGATATCACAGTGATATGGTTTCTCTCCTGTATGAATGCGTCTGTGTCTTGTTAAGCCATTACTTCCAGAGAATGACTTACTACAGATATCACAGTGGTATGGTTTCTCTCCTGTATGAATACGTATGTGTTTTGTTAAATTACCACTAACAGAAAATGATTTATCACAGATATCACAGTGATATGGTTTCTCTCCTGTATGAACTCGTTTGTGTTTAGTTAGGTGATCATTCAAAGAAAATGTTTTACCACAGGTATCACAATGATATGGTTTCTCTCCTGTATGTATGCGTTTGTGTCTTGTTAAGTCATTATTTCCAGAGAATAATTTACCACATATATCACAGTGATATGGTTTCTCTCCTGTATGAATGCGTTTGTGTTTAATTAAGTCACCACTTCCAGAGAATGATTTACCACAGATATCACAGGGATACGGCTTCTCTCCTGTATGAATTTGTTTGTGATTAGTTAATTTATCACTTCCAGAGAATGATTTACCACATATATCACAGTGATATGGTTTCTCTCCTGTATGCGTGCGTATGTGTCTTTTTAAGTCACTACGCCCAGAGAATGATTTACCACAGATATCACAGTGATATGGCTTCTCTCCTGTATGTATGCGTTTGTGTTTAGTTAAATGATCATTTAGAGAGAATGATTTACCACAGATATCACAGTGATATGGCTTCTCTCCTGTATGTATGCGTTTGTGTTTAGTTAAGTGATCATTTAGAGAGAATGATTTACCACAGATGTCACAGTGATATGGTTTCTCTCCTGTATGAATGCGTTTGTGTCTTGTTAAGTCATTACTTCTAGAGAATGATTTACCACAAATATCACAGTGATATGGTTTATCTCCTGTATGAATATATTTATGATCAGTTAAGTGTTCATTTCGAGAGAATGATTTACCACAGATATCACAGGAGTATGAAGTTTTTCCTTTCGCTTTCAACACCTCATCAATAAAATCCATCTTGTTAGACTGTTTTACCTGGTTCTCAAAGAATTCATTTTCCATAATTTTTCTTCTCTCACTACAATATATGGATATTTTCTTCTGTCTATTTTCTATTCCTCCTGACAAGTATGTCTACTGCTATATCTCCATCAACTGTCACCCTGGTCAATATGTGAAGCTGGTTCAAACTGATTTGTAAATTTGTCAAAGTTTCATTCGGGTGCAAAATTATCTCGTACAGATTCCAGACAGTGAAACAGAGAAATGTTGGTCATAATATCAGTTCAGAGGAAATATTTCAGTAATTCCACCATAGGTTTATATAAACAGGGTTATATCTGTTCTCTACATTGTCTTCCTTAAGTCATAAAAATATGATAAATGTTGATGTCGTCTGATATTCTGAAATAATAGAGAAACAATATCAGATTATAAAAGATACTTAAAAAGAGATTCAACTGATAAATTGTAGCTATAAATATTTACCTGAACAATTGAACTTTACTTATTAATTTGTTATTAAAATGGCATCATACAACCTATTATGTAAAGTCTACATATTTACAGACTACAGCTACACATTCACACTGTGTAACATTATATATATATATGTTAAACTACATCATACAACCTTGTATAAAGTCTACATATTTACAGACTACAACTACACCTTCACACAGTGTAACATTATATATATATATATATGTTAAACTACATCATAGGATCTTATGTGAAGTCTACATATTTACAGACACCTTCACATTGTGTAACATTATATATATATATGTTAAACTACATCCTACAACCTTATGTAAAGTTTACATATTTACAGACTGTGTAACATTATATATATATATATGTATATATATATATATATATATATATGTTAAACTACATATTAGGGGGATGCTAACATTCTCTTCCCGGAAACATCATTTGTCATTGCTTGGTGGTTGTTGTTTAGCCCCAGGTCAGACGTGATTGATCAGACCTATAATAAATAGAAGATTGTATGCAGGGAAGCTCCCAAGTTTATGACATCACCATCATTGTTTTTACATTCGCTTTTCCATGCTGGCATAGGTTGGACGAAATTTTTTTGAGGCAGGGTTCTATGGCAACCACTAGGCGTGTGTCCTAGTGTTTAGTGTGTTTGACACACGATTGCAAGATCACGGGTCCAATTCCTAGACTCGGCGGTGTGTTGTGTCCATGTGCACTTCATTTCACATTGCTCCAGACAACTCAGCTGATGTAATGAGTAGCAGCAGCCTGGGGCTAGCCTTGCAACGGACTGGTGTCCCATCCAGGGAAGACACTTGTTCGGGTAGATGGAACTCATCAGTCTGGGAAGGCCGTTCATCTAAGAGATGTCAAACCTCCCCTACCTTGCGGCTATACACACTATAGGAGAGGCTTCGGGAGTAAACCCTGAGGGCAAATCCGAAGATGGAGTCCCTAAGGCAGTCCGACGCTGGTCTCAGCTACGTTCTGGTGTAGAGCAAAGTGCCAAGGGCTGCTTCCGACAGGTGGAGAAGCCATCGTATCTCACTGGACAGCTACCGATTGCTTTATGCTGGGCAGACCCCAGGCAATTAGGTGCTGTCTCGCCGCAGTCTGCTAGCTCAACTGGATGAGAATACACTAAATTTTATTGATTATGCGTAAAAAAAATCGGGCTGATTACTTCTGGTTTTCAAAAACCTCCGAAAAGTACGGGATATCCAAAAAGTTTCAACACATTTCTTGAAATAATTGTTATATTTCGTTTTGATTTAAGACAAAAAATAAAAATATTTTTGATCGGTATGTTGGAAAATATACACAAAAAATGGGTATCTCCAAGAACAGTATCCCAAACGATTTAGCAAAAGTTGACTCCTCCCACTCCCTTGTAGGCCCGCCTTAAG
>JAOPJM010523392.1:0-10519 GCA_027124095.1 Muusoctopus leioderma
AAGTTTGGCAGTGTGGTGGTATCAAGTTACAAAATCGTGTGTTGTATGATTGCTGGATGTTATATGCACGCTATATGTCTGCTGGGGGGAGGAGGCTTTGATTAGTGATCTCATGATCAGTAGACAAGAAAGGGTAGTTTCCCCTGCATTGACACATGGGCTAGGTGGGGCTAAGGGGGGTCGATCTAGAGTATTGGTAATTAATGGCTTAAAGTTCCCTTGGTGGCAACAAAACGATAGTTCTATTTTCCTGTTAATACATACTGCAGCCTTTCATGGAGGCATACTTGACACCTACGGGCTCCAGCTGATTAAGGAGAGACCCGGTCGAGGATGCTCCAAGTGATATTTGGGAAGTAATTTCCTTGGTCCCGGGGTCTCCAGACGAAACGGGAAAGGTAGGTGGAGTTTTCCCTGTCTCTGCACCGGAATGAGTTCATGCGTTGTGTGAATCTTCCCATAAAGTCATTGACGGTTAGGCCCGTGTAGTTTCTTGGGATACCGCCTGGTGGTGTGAGGGTAGCTCTGTCGACCACACCTTTTAAGAGGCATGATCACCCCAGTGGGCAATTAGTAGCATTTCGGCAGTTGCAGGTTGGTGCATGGGGTGGGGTCTGTGTGTGTGTTTGTTTTTTCCTGTTGTAGCGTTCAATATTAGAAGCGATGTTATCTAGACAATAGTAACTACTCTTAACGTTTTGTGCGTGAAAGTGTTTAAGGTATTTATGGGTGTGAGGTAAATGCTGTCTAATTATGGCCAGGTAGCTTCTAACTATATTTGTGGAGACATCTAGATTGAAAGGGGGATTAAACCAGACTCCGGTTTTATTCCTAGCCCCTTTAGGGATTGGGGTGGAGGCACGTGGTTCTTCAATATACGCTAACTTCTCACTGCAGCCACTTCTCGCTGATGCCTTGTAATAGGGTGCTGTGACCCTGTTGAAGATGTCTCTGTCAGACGATAAATTAGAGATTCTTCTACTGATTCCTGTTACTAAGTTTCTAATTACACAGGCGGGTGGTTAGAGTTTCTATGTATATATACAGTTTGCTCATTGGGCTTTCTATAAGGGTAGTATTTTCCTGTCTTGAGGTCCAGGAAGTCGACTTTGGTTAAATTGGTGGTGACATTTATGCGAAAGCAGAACTGTTTGAATATTTTTATTTGGATTTTCCTGAACTTATCCATGGCGTGGCCGTTCATATGGCTTGAGATTGCCTGGCCGTCGTTTCTGTACAGGACCGAAATGTGGAAGTTTGTTCATTTCCTTAAGGTATCCAGGGTATATGATCCGACTAGGTCAGCGACCTTAGCCCCGAAGTAGCTTCCCACGTATACGTCGAACAATGGGTCCCCTTCCTTTTTGACACAGTAGGAATCCTCATTGAACCTGAAGTGACATCCTGGCATTCAGAATTATTCTGATATCGAGGTCACTGATTCTGGTATATTGTTTCCCAAAGTCTAGGGCTTTCAAGAGAAGGGGTTTCGATATGGAAGGGTAGAGGTCCAGGATATTGAACTGAGTGAATCTGCAGGCTGCCTTATTCTAGATGCCACGGAACAAATTTATGACGGCTGTGGTGGAATCCCATTGGACTAAGCCAGTCGCCATTCTGATGTCAGACTTGATGGCGTCGAGAATGCGTTTGCTAACTATATCTATCTCACTCTTAGAAGGGTTGATCAGTCTGTATTTAGGGTTGGAAATGGCGCCGCATTGTCTGAGAAGATGGAGAATGACATTTCAGCGACATCAGATAAAAATTATCTCCGCTGCTGCTGTCCCGCGTGGCAAGTTTGATGGTGTGGTGGTGTCGGGTTACCAAATTTGATCGCGTTGATTATATATGTGCGTTATGCGACTGTAGGGAGTAGGCGATGTTCATTAGCGATCTCATTTTCGGCCGGCCAGCAAGAGTGGTGTCTCCTGCATTGACGAACGGGCCTAGTTTGCTACGGTGGTCTCTCTGGAGTATTGATAGCCCTTAAAGTTACCTAACATGGCGCTTCTTTGGTGGCAGCAAAACGATATTTCTGTTTACTTATTAATAGATACTGCGAGCTGTTGCAGTATATGGAGTCTTTCATGGAGGCAAAGTTGACAATTGCGGGCTCCAGGTGAATGTCGAGGAAGCTCCAAGTGATGTTTGGGAAATCATTTCCTTGTAGGTGACAATCTACATGCTCCTTCGATAGTTCAATAGGCATGTAGTTGTTATAATTAGAAGGACAAATATTCTGTGTCTAGCTTCACTTAAATGTCAGACATTTACCTTTCCCTCTTGGACGTTCTAAGTTTCCATGCTTAATCCTCAAGTTTACTGGGATAAAATAATGAGATATCACCTGAGCCTGATTGTATATCGAAAGCATCCGAAAGAAAGACGTCCTTGGCTACATTTCAAAGGCGATATAGCGTCGAACACAATGCCTTGCAGTATTCATGCCGGCCCTCTTCACTATGAGTTCACATGCTGCTGAGGTCAACTTTGCGTTTCATCTTTTCGTAATTGATATATCAAATTTCAGTCGAGTGTGGTGGATTGGCGGAATTGTTAGAACGTCGGATAGGATGCCTTGTGGTATCTGTTCTAGCCCTTTGGGTTTTGAATTGGAATTTTGCCTAGATATAGATGACTAGGGCTAATCACACGACCATGTGAGGACCGCTTCCAGCTCGTAATTAGCCAGCGTTGGTAGTGAGACCTACATCCAGATTAAGTAAGCTAGAAACGGCATGATCAAGTTTCATCTAGCAGTGGACTGAAAATTGCTGAATGAGACGATACATTGTGTTTCTGTGTATGTAAATGATAGATGTGTTGTCCTCTATGTTTAAAATATTGTTTGATGTTCTTAACAACATGAACGTATTTAGTTTTAAATTGAACAACATGAGTAATCTTTCGCCAATTGAGAAATTTTGGGAAATAAAGTTTCTCGTTACAGCAATATGCATACTTACAGAGAATACCGGTTTCATCCGCACTTTATTCTCTCAAATGTTTTAGGGGATATACTTCTGTTTTACTTGTCTTTTACTTGTAAGAAATATTGAGTTATAATGAAGCTTGATAAGATTAGTTTTGCAAAAGAGAATACATGTATGTAAATTAACGATAACCGAATACGACGAAAATATATCAATTTAAAATACGGATTGAATAATAAATACAATTGGAACATAGATTGAAATTAATGTCCTTTGTGTTTGTATATATCTGAAGTGGTTTCACGCCAAATCTGCTTTATGTAGCAATACAAATTTAGCTATGTATCTATTTATCTACATATCTATCTATTAATCTATATATCTATCCACTTTTTTATAAGCAAATCTACAATTCTAAGTTCATAGATAAATAGATACATGGATAGATCAATAGATAGATAGATAGATAAATAGATAGATATATAGATAGATAGATAGATAGATAGATAGATAGATAGATAGATAGATAGATAGATAGATAGATAGATAGATAGATAGATATGTTTATCGATAAGAATATGTTTATCGATAAGTTGATTCAGCTCATATTAACACAGAAATTCTATAGATGTGTACAGATGTATTGTTAAATTGACCATAGTTTCTATATGGTTAACAGAATACAATTTCCAATAGCAAAATAAGCTGACATTCAGATGGAACCATTGATAAATTAAAGTGCTGACAAATATAGAGGAAAAGACAAAAAAAGAAACATTCTGGAATGAGAATTGAAAACTACATATGCACTCATATACGCATATAGTAATGCGGGGTCTCATGTCGTTGATGCATCAAAATTGAGTGAAGAATTTAGGAAAGAGTTAAGTAATATGAGCGAATGATTAAAGAAATTACAAAAGAAAAAGTGAATTGAGTAAATGAGTTTATGTTGAATCCAATAATGTGAAATATTAAATTAAATTCTGCAATATTTCAATGTTGACGAATTATTGTATTTTATCACAGGGAAATGCGAGTAAAACAAGTTTATATTAGAGTACACCAATGTACACAACATGTGTGTGAAGTAAATGCATGCATATACGTACAACAACACATACGCTCACACACATACATACACATACACACATACGTACATACACTCACACACCCATAAACCACACAAAGACACACACAGGTACATACACTCACACACCCATACAAATACACAAAGACACACGCACAACACACACATGTATATATATATGTGTGAGTGTGTGTGTGTGTGGGGGGGTAAATAGATAGATAGACAGATAGATAAATATATAGATAGATAGATAGATAGATAGATAGATAGATAGATAGATAGACGGACAGGCAGACAGACAGACAAACTGACAGAAGGACAGGCAGGTATGCAGGCGGGCAGGCAGAAATACAGACATTCAGACAGACAGACAGACAGAGAGACAGACATACATACATACAGACAGACAGACACATAGATAGATAGATAGATAGATAGATAGATAGATAGATAGATAGATAGATAGACAGAGAGGCAGACATACAGACACACTGACAGGAAGACAGGCAGACAGGCAGGCGGGCAGGCAGAGATAAAGACATACAGACAGACAGACAGACATACAGATAGATAGATAGATAGATAGATAGAGATAAATATACACACACATACTGCATACACGTATATCACTTGGAGCTTTTCACAGGAAAGGCGTTTATCACATAGCATATTAACGAAGAAATATTTGAAAATGCAAATGGAATTATCATTGGCGTTCAATGCCGCCAAAACTATTGCATCCTTCCGGTTGGTCACATTACTTTATATCCGGTACAATTTTGTTGTGATAGTTTCCGAGATACAATTTGATTTCGTGACGACGTTTTGATATTATTACCGTCTTTTATTTAAAATATCGTTTATTTTTTCATTTTGTCTTGCTTTTTATTTGCTCTCTGGTATTTCTCTGCAGTGTATAGGTAGCATTGATTTGATATCTTATGTAGGGCGAACTTGACAAGTTGTTATGGAAATGGTCAACGCGTCGATCTTTAAATTTCTATGCATATCTAAGTAAGTATTTGGCATTTCTCTTGTTCTTATTCCTCAAAGTTGAATTCTAGTTGAGAAAATGTCTATTAAATCTAACTTTACAATTTCCAATATATATCTTTTGATCTTCCGTGCTACTTACCTGAGATGTTACCTTCACTTTTTACATAATTGATTTCATTGCACATTTCCGTTTTGGGACAGGTCTGATTTGTTCTGTAATTGCATTCGGGTGCCTAGATGTTGTACTCACCTGTCCTCCGTAGTTTACTCATCATTATGCAACTCACATTTTTCGGACAGCTGTAAATGACTTTGACGTTGTTTTTGTTAAACAACGTATGGTAGTTCTGGCCGGTTGGGAAGTGCTTTTTTATGACGAAGATATGTCTTATTTTACATATTTACTGAAGAGAGGGTTAAACCAGGTGCTGCATTTTCTAGATTGTTTCATTAGTGCTCGAAAGGAGTAGAATTCTTTTATCTTTAAACACGCTTTTTTTCTAATTCATTACAGTAATTGCTAACTAATATATATATATATATACAGTGTCTAAACAATAAGAATTACAGACCGTGAGTTACTGATAGTTTCCTGTGGAAGGTAATCGTGAAGGCACATTCTTTCAAAAGTGATTGGAACATTATATACAAATATAAACGAACTAAATTTTCAGATAACATACAAAAACATATAGTTTCACCAAATGTTTGTACCGACTTACTCTTCTCTCATGCGTAAAGTCTATTGTTTCTCTGGTCATACTTTTGCTGGGATCTTCTCATGACCCTGTTATCAGTCAGTTATCATAGCTAATATATTTATTCAGTAGAGATCTTTAGTTGTCGGTGCTTGAAGGTGGGATATTTCTTTAAAAAATATTTAATATCATATTTCAGTTGAAGTACGTTGATTTATATCTGGTTAGTCTTTTTCACGTATCAATAATTTCTTTCTTCGTGCAAGTTCTTGGCGTGACTGGGATCTGAAAGCCATTTCAAATGGAAAAATGTCTCACCGTATTTAAGGTCAACATCGTGTACTCCGTATTTAGTGCAGGAGTGACGTTAAATGTGTTCAGGTGCAGTTGATACATATGCAGCACACGTTCTGATGATAGTGGCCTTTGTTGTTGCTGCCATTAGAGTCAAATTTACGAATGTCGTTTTCAGGAAGATGGTACGTATTTCGGGGGAAAGTGAGAATATTTCTGGCTTCCTGTTTGTACCATTCATTTGTAATTGATTAATTAGTAAAGTTCATTGCTGATATGTTGTTGTTGGGGCTGACTGATCATCGTGACTGTTACCTTTACTGTTTAATATAAGTGTAACTGTCTTCACGTGTCCAACACCTCTGGTTTGTTTTTTCATTTTAATTTCTATTTATCATTATAGATGGAAATACATTTGGTACCTATTTTTAAGATGGCGGTCAGCAAGAGTATGTAGCAGGGCCTCTTGTAGGTAGAAACATATAGTATTCTTGATAGCTTATTTTTTAAAGAGTTATCTAACTCTCAGAGTCCCTTAACACCTTTTCTCTTGGCATGTAGTCAGAAGGCTCAATATGTAATATATGATGCGCTTTCAAAGAATTTATGAGATACTGTTCAGAGAATTCAGGTGTTACTTTATTGTCCAATATAACGGGACTATGTGTACCATTCATTTCTGGCAAAAAATATGCGGTAAGGATTTCTGTTTGTTTTTGTTTTTCGCTTTTTAGATGAGTTTGTTGTATTCTTTTGATTCTATCAGAAGGAACATTTCAAATTCGTGCACGTTTGACACACAAAGGTTTACATTCACCTATGCTCACGTATGTATAGAAAGTAGAATTATTCACCACCTATATTCCAAACCTACTCTACATGGAGTTCATGATCTTGAGGTGTGTACAGTATTGTCTTTCAGAATATAGAATTCTATTGGTATGCTACACGTTATGCTTGTTTGCAATGTTTAAGGATTCTGGTGTTACGTTAGTGTTTCGTCTCTTTGCTGTGTAGAAGATGTTGTATATGGGTTGTGTTATGTGATATAATATTTGGTAGTGATAAATCGATTATGCGTTATATAGATGTTCTTATATTATTAGGCCGAGATTAACCAGAGCTTGAGTCGTGTGAGTTGGGTAAAAAGTGTACGTTGTGATATGTACTATAGTATTAAATGCATCATACGTAAGAAACTGATATGCCTTGCAGGGCTATTTTTTGGAATGTGTGTACAGTTGTAAGCCTTTGCATAGTTTACGCATGTCTTTGTTAATGTACTTCTTTATCAACCTTACTGCTCCAATTATTATTAATATTGTGTTTATTTTCATACCCGACTTTCTACTTATTTCCATATCAAGAGCCTTGTATTTTCACAGTTTTGCCACCGCATTCCGAACGATGATTCGGTCAGAAAGGTACCATATATCTGTTAGTATGGAGATTCTTGTTCCTGTTTTGATAAATATATCTGGAACGTTCCCCTTAATCCCATTGTCAGTCTAGACAGACATATCCTAGATTATTGTATCCAGATCGTTTGTACGGTCTGTTTTCTTCATGATGACTGAAATCAAGCCTACCGTTTATGCTTTTAGTTCAGAGCTTTCTCCCTGTAGAATATTCTATGGTATTCGCCATGGAATAGTTTTTCTCTCTATATTTTCTATAGTATATTTTGGAATTTTCTGTTGTTTTGTTCTTAGTGTAGTTAGCTTCTAGTTTGTTCTTTATTATTTCCTTATAGAGAAACGTTTTTGTTGTTCTGTTTATGTTCCCTTATCACACTAATCATTTTTCTGTGCTTCCTTTTGTATGTATTTGCATTTGTATGGGTGGCTGTTTTATTTCTCTGATTTCAGTATGTGGTTCTATTTTAACGTTCTAAGTTTTAGTTAATATACCACTTCGTATAGAAGCTTTCGTACATTTTTCTAGACCAACGTAAATTTTTATATTCTATAACCTGCCTGAATTCATAGTAAGTAGTTCAGCTGAGAATTACGGCTTGTAATTAGTTTTAAGTAATCCTTATAGCATTTGTGATCATTTGGGGGTTTCATTCGACAGATTTCTTAATGGAGTTTGAATTTTAGAAATCAATATTATTATTGTTGTCAGCCAGAGTGTAGAGGATATAAGGATCTTGAATCTGTCCTCTTCCCATGAGTATAGGGCTGGTTTTAATCATCATTTCGTTGACCTGCAGTGGTATTTTTGTTGGTTGTTTTCCATTTTGACATGACAGGCTTCATGTACTGTTTGCATTGGAGCTACTTCATTTATATGTATTGTCGTTTCCAAGAACCCACCAGGAGGGTGAAGGACTCCTCCCCTTGGTCATAACCAGCAGCACCATCCCATGAAAAGGAGATAGAAAGCGAGCCAAGGTGAGAGACTGCTAGAGACAACGTGTAGGGCAAGAAAAGAAAAAAAGGATCCGAAGAATACACCCCAAGATAATGCAAGCAAACATTGCGTGAGAAGGAGGCCCTCAACAACGAATTGAAGTTCATAGTTCTTCGAAACTGAGACGAAGGATAATAATAATACACGACCTAAATGAAGTCGGAATGTATTAATTGAGAGGGAGATGGGTACCACTTTTGTGGGACACCACGTGATTGACTGCTAGTAAAACCACATGACCAGTATATGAACTACTACTATGCATAGAGAATGTTGGGGATTTCTTGCACAGTCCGACACCGGAGATGCTCACAAGCATTGACAAACAGAAGCGATTACTCCCCTCAGCATATGGCCGGCTAGAAGCTCCGAGCAGCAGTTGCAGCCCATCGTTTCTGCCCAGAGTTTCCTCGAGAACGTCATCGCTCTTCCTCTATCCGATTGATAGGGGGGCTGTAACCGCCTGACAACATTCCAGATGCCAGGTGCAGAGTCTTGTTCTTTGCTTGACCCAGTACTGCAGCTCAGACAGAGAGAGGAGCTGCTGGAAGACGTGCTTGACAAAAGGCGACCCCATCTACTCACCGTCTAGGAATCTCTGCAGATGCCAAGGCCTAAGTAGCCACAGCATACCCAGTCCTCTATCTAGAGGAGGTCAGCAGCAGATGTACCGTGTGACGAGTGGACCGCGTCCCTTCCACAAGAAGGGAAAGAGTAGACGCTCCAATCTGGTCAAACGAGAACTGGGGCAATGCACAACGATAAGGTGGTAGTATATAATGGAGGTGATATAGTTATTTTCCATCTCTGCTCGACCTTTTACGGATAACTTCCTCTCAGCTAGTTTCTGGATGAGTCGGGACACCCTGCTCGCCACCTCGTCCCAGTTTCCATCCACCCGAAGATCTGGACAGAACCAGACTCCAAGCAACTTAACAGGCCCATATGTCCAGTGTTGCACGACACTGCCATTAATAATAATGTATCCTCTACACCGTGTTTAGTAATATATATATATATATGTGTGTGTGTTTGTGTATGTGTGTGTGTATGTGTGTGTGTGTATGTGTGTGTGTGTGTGAGTGTGTGTGTGTGTGTTTGTGTGTTTGTATGTGTCTGTGTGTGTGTGTGCGTGTGTATGTGTGTTTGTGCGTGTGTCTGTGTGTATGTATGTGTGCATATATATATATATATATATAGAGAGAGAGAGAGAGAGAGAGAGAGAAAGAGAGAGAGTGAGAGAGAGACCGAGGGACACAGAGAGAGATTAGATTCAGTCGACTATACATAGGCGCTATAAATGTGTGTCTTTGTACCAATCTAATAAGTAATGTCAGAAATTAAGAAATCAATGTACAATGTATCCCTTAAGCCATATAAATTTTTTTCGAAATGAAAATATTTATTAACATTTCGTGATATATAGCTTAGGGTATTTAGTTTGCGCCTTCTCGAATTGAGTTAAAATTGCATTCGGTATGATTAAACTTTCTATATATTCAGGTCAAGAAATTAAGTTCTAATAATACAATGGTTCGGTTCCACGACTATACCTCAACTATACCCCTTTCCTACAAACTTGATAAGGTGGTACACCCATGGGCTTGCAAATTTCACCTCTCAATTAACTCCAATATCCCCTCTAAAAACGTACAGACCTTGATCAAAAACAATTATCACAAAGTGAATGGAAAGAGAAAAGCCCTGAAAACCACTTTATCCAGATACCAAGACATGAATAATAGTAGTCATGGAGAAGGTAAAACAGCACAAGAAGACCTTCTTTTCATCCACAGATATCCAACGGAAAGCATAATGTGCAGCTGAGGAAGAATCTGTAAACTGATGCAAGAAAAAACGAAGAAAGTAAGAGCTTCAACCAAAGAAGTGCAGAGGATGGGCTGCTGGCGTGAACGATTGCAGTATTCTACATAATAATGAAAGCATGAAGTGGGAAAGTTGTATACTGTGGTGAAAATTATCCTCTTAAATTGGGTGGTGATTATTAGCATTCCATAATGTCTCTCCGGGTAAGTAACCCTTTCTCTCGCCCTCTCTGTATATGTATATGTATATGTATGTATATGTAT
>JAOPJM010523408.1:0-10519 GCA_027124095.1 Muusoctopus leioderma
GCCTCAATAACTCTCTCCGTCCAACCCATGCTAGCATGGAAAAACGGACGTAAAAAGCGATGATGATGATGATACACACATATACATATATATCAACAGCATCATTCATTGTCGTCATCATTTTATGTCCAGTTTCCATGCTGGCATGTGTTGGACAGGTATCAAGGTCCGAGCTAGTTCTTATTCGAGATTATTGCCCTCCTAGGCAAGTTGGCGACTGCCTCTTGCTCGTATATTCCAATTTTGGTATTGTTTCTACAGCTGTATACCCTTCCTAACACTAACCACTTTGCAGAGTGTACTGGGTGCATATTATTGTGGCACTAGCACTAGAGAGGTCATATCCATGGCAAGACTAAAGGATGCTCTCGACTCTATATTGTCTCCGTTCGTTCACCAACCACTTTACAGAGTGTATTGGATGCATTTTATCGCGGCACTAGCACTAGTGAGGTTGCCTTGTACCCTGCAAGACTAAAGAGTCCTCACTACTCTTATGTTGTCTCCGTTCGTTCAAGGCAATGTGATTAAAAGGGTGAATAGAGGAGAGTGTAATGTCAGAAGAACCAGAGTGAGTGTGTGAAGAGAGCGAAAGTATGATGGGAGAAACAGTGATTGGAGTGAGGGGCTGGTAGAGGAGGGACTAATGGAAGAGAGACAGTAGTGAAAGGAGTAATGGAAGAGGGACAGTGGTATCGCTGGTGTGAAAGAGAGATCAAGTGATGGCTAGTAATAGAGATGGGTGATGGTAAAAGAGAGTGATGGATGTCAATAACGAGTAGCCTGGGGGAGAGGAAGTGATGGTTGGCTGTAGAGAAAGGATGATGGTAGGATATATCGGATACAAACAGTTCTGATGCTATTCCTCATACATAGGCATCTTGATGGGAGAGTGATAAGGATTGTATATGAACAGGTTCAAAAACCATCCCGAGTTACACAGGCAGCATGGTACACTGAATATGAGAGAGGGTGAGTGATAGAGAGATGAGAGGGTATCAAAGAGGCGGAGGAGTTGCAGATGGATGCTTAACAGGGACATTGGGTGAGGGACCCAAATGTAGATATATTATACCTCCCAGCCTCTATCACTACCATCATTTTAATGTTCATTTCACCATGCTTACATGGATTGATGAATCTTCTCCATCATCATGTGTCGCCAATCATCGTGGTCCTTTGTCATTTCCTTCATGAGGCTCAGCATCCTGATGTCAGTCTTCACCACTTCGTTCCATGTCTTTTTAGGTCTCACTCTTCCACATATTCCATCCACTTTGAGTGCCCTGCACTTCTTTATATAGCTGATATCCTTCATACGCATCACATGACCATACTAGTACAGTCTTCTCACTTGCACATTACATCTCTTATATCCAGTTTCTCTCTCAGCTTATTTGTGCTCCAGCATTCATGTACACTAACATTAAACATCCAGCGCAGCATATTCACTTCTTCCTTTCTAGTCTTCACAAATCCTCTGTATTCAAGGCCCATGTTTTGCTACCATGCAGCACTGCAGTTCATATGCTAGCATCATATAATCTGCCCTTCACTCTGAGAGAGAAATTCTTTGTTACCAGCAGCGGTAATAGCTCCCTGAATTCTTTGCAACCTGTTCTAGCTCTAGCTACTATGGTTTCAGATCACCCACCTCCTCCACTGCTAATTTAGTCACCTCGGTAGCAGAAGCTATCAACTACTTCTTGGGAGCCATCTGGGTATTTGAGAGAATCTATTTTCTGTGTGTCTTAGTGCTTACTGCTGCTGTGCATCTACCACATATGAAGTGTACCTTCTCTGTTAACCTCTCTTTGATCCCACTATATTTCTTGTGCATCCATAGTTTACACTGGTTACACCATATGTAATTTCTACCTACTCTTTTTCTGCAAATTCAGCATGGCCATTTCCTTGATGGTAGCAGGTTCCTGTCTTCTTTCCTACTTACTAAAACTTTAGTCTTTGCTAAGTTTACTTTGAGGTCTCTTGATTCTAGGTTTTGCTTTCATGTCTGGATTTTCTCTAAATCTGCTATAGATTCAGCTATAAGAACTATGCCATCGGTATATAGGAGTTTCCATGGACAACCACTCTTGAACTTCTCTGTTATGACCTAGAGTACTATAATGGACAGAAGGGGGCTGAGGACTGAGCTCTGGTGGGCCCCTACTTGTATGCTAAATTCATCGCTGTTCTGATTGCCAACACTCATCTTGCTGACTGTACCTCCATACATGGCTTGCATAATCCTCACAGGCTATTGATCTACCCCTAGTTTTCTTAGTGACCACCAGATTACAGAGCATGGGACCATGTCAAAGGCCATCTCCAGTTTGATGAATGCTAGGTTCAAAGGCTTACTCCTAGCTAAGTACTTCTCCTGCAGTTGTCTCTAGGAAGATGGCATCAGTAGTACCTCTTCCCACCACAAAACCAAACTGCACCTCATCTAGGCTAATTCTCTTCCTAATCAGTTGTGCTATAACTCTTCCAGTAACTTTCATTATCTAGTTCATCAGCTTGATGCTTCTGTAGTTTCTTCTTTGCCCTTGTAGTAGTTCCCGATGATACTGCTACGCCAATCTTTGGGTATGATACCTCCCTATACTACTTGATTGACTATATGCATAACTAGCGTATGACCTACCTCGCTAGATATTTTCAGCATTTCAGTGACTATACCTGATGGCCCAGCTGCCTACCCTGTCTTCATATCCTTAATCGCTCTCTGTACCGTACTGCTGTTAACTTGTATGGCTGGTCCTTCTGTTGGGTCTACTTGCTTAGACCTTCTCTTTCCCATGCATTCTCCTCATTCAACAGCCTCTCATTATAGCACTCTTTTCAACATTGGTGAGGTCGAGTGCACCACTATCATTCCGTACACACTTCACCCCAACAACATCTCGATTTTCTCTAACACACTGTCTTATAATCCGGAACACCTCAAGCCTCTGATACTTATGTCGCAGAACATGTGCGAACCTCTTACTTTCTGCTTCTTCCCTAGCTAAGTATATCTGATGCTCTACTTCTCTTCTTGCTACATGATGTTGCTCTCTGCTTCTCCTTTTCTTCCAAGTCTGTCTCTTAGATTTTATGACTCTGTCTACAGTACTATTCTACCACTGTCACCTTCCATCTGACTGGGATCTTGTACCAGCCACAGATCTAGTCTGTAGCCCTCAGCAGGTTGTCTTATAGAAACTTCCAGTTTTCCTCTATGTTATAAGTTTCTATCTCCTCCCTTCTGCCATAAGCATCAGTTAGAACTTCTCTGAATCTACAATTGGCCAAGGGCTCTTGCAGCTTTCATGTCTTCCTTCTCCAAATTATCTTTTGTCTCTGAGTCTATCTAGCTTTAATTCTGAAGTCACAAATCACTAATCTATGTTGGGTGGTACATTCTTCACCAGGGAAACATTTAGCATTTACAACCATCTGCCTATCCCATTTCCTGGTGAGAACAAAGTCTATCTAGCGTGTGTGTTCACCTGATTGGTAGGTGATCAGGTGGCTGGCCAGTTTCTTGAAGTTCGTATTACAAATGGTTAGGTCATTTACATCACAGAACTTGATCCCTCCTCATTCCTTGTACCATATCCATAGCCTCCATGTACGCTGGAGAAGCCATCATGTTGTTACCCAATATGACCATTAAAATCACCAGCCATGATAATGAAGTCACTGGCATTCATTATTATCAAGGTAGTCTGTAGGAGGGCCTCATAAAAATGGTCCTTCTGTTCATCTGCTAGCCCTGTTTGTAGAGCGTATGTAGAGATAACTGTTGCTGTTGTTTTGTCCATGACTAGCCTAAGCTTAATTATTCTTTCGCATACCTTCACTACCTGAATTAATTTGTTTATCTATTTCTCTGCTAATAATATACCAACTCAACCCACACCATTGTTATTACACCCCCTCCTGAAGAATTTATATATTTGTTCCTTGCCTGTGAGGAGTCTGGCTGAGGCTCCCCTCCATCTCGCCTCTTGAATAAGAACACATTCACTTACCTTCGCTCCAGTATTTCTACAATATCTATTCAGCACACTGTGTGCGTGTCTATCAGCAAATTACAACTGAACAATATCAGTGTGTAAAAAAAAAAGAATACCTTGTGGTATTTAGTTCCGTCCGATTTACACCACCTTCACACCAAAGTGGACTTTGCCTTTTGTTCCTTACATGATCAAGAAAGTGAGTACCAGGCAAAGTACAGGGATTGATATAATCGACCGAAATCCTTGAAGGCAGTGTCTCAGCATGGCTGCAGTCCAATGACTAAGACAGTAAAAGAATATTAAAAATAATGTTTAACATATATTTCCATTTATAAATAAATAAAAAAAAATTTTGTGGTGAGGGGTGTAATAAGAAATAAAAAAATGGCTCATTAATATCTGATTTAAACAAATTTTATTAATTTATTTACTTAATGAATTGAGGAGTAATCTGTGTTGATAACTAAAAATAATAATAATAAACTAGTAATAATTTAACTTTAAGCAAAAGTACATTCATTTTTTTAGACATTTGATTTCATTTATGGAATTAATGTACTTGCAGATTTTTTTTATTTATGAGAAGACGTCTAAAACATGACTTGTGTCAAAAGCTAAAATCCATGTAAGTTGGTTTGGGAACTCTAAAATATCTAGACAAAGTGTGTTTAATGTAATTTTTTTTGGCTACAATCAAATATAAATTTATGATGATAAACTTCCTGAGAAATTGAATTATTATATTAAGAAATAAATCATCATCATTCTCTGTCCACTTTCAATGCTAGCATGGGTTGGACAGGTGATTTCGGTTGAGTCAATTCTTATTCAGAATCACAACTCTCCTAGATGGATCGGGGGACCATGTCTCACTCATACATTTCACTTTGCTTGGTTTCTATGGCTGGATGCCCTTCTTATCACCAACCACTTTACAGAGTGTACTGGGTGCATTTTATCGTGGCACCAACACTGGAGAAGTTGTCATGTCCATCATATAACTAAAGAGTTCTCTCTACCCTACATTATCTCCTTTTGATCACCAACCACTTTGCAGGGTACACTGGGTGCATTTATTGCTTTGTCTCCTGTGTGTAGAAGATTAATATAGTAGTATCTTCATATCTCCACCTCAGTCACCACTACCATAACTACGAACAACAAACAAACAACCAACCTTCGCCACCACCAGTAACCAATACTACCACTACAACAAACGTCACTACTGCCACCACTACCATGACTACCAGCAACAAACGTTATCATCACTTATTTTAATTTTCTCTAATGGCCTTTTTTTCTTTTACTCTGGCTTTTTCCCTCTCTCGCTTTCTCACTCACACCCTTTTTCTATCATTTACCCTCCCCCCCCCTCCCCCATTTACCATTATCAACACCAAGGCTGGTGCCACCACCAACAGTTTCTTTATTACTATTTGAGTTACTTCCCTTAGCATGATTAACCCCCATACATATGAAAATAACCATATTAAAATAAGTTGTTACAGTATATATAGCCTTGCTTAAGCCCTGATCAAGCAGACTATGACACATAGGTAGTCAATGAAGCAATTAGATGTGATCCGTAGCTACTAATATACCATGCTTCTGCTTTATTGATGACCACACTCACATTTTGGCATGCAGTGATTAACTATATGGGTGGGAGAGGGGCATTGTGAGCCTCCTATCCAGACTATTTCTGTATACCTGTTGTTTTTGTTTAGCCCCAGGTAGATCAATGCCATTCCAGCCATCACTGTCTTATTTTCAGACATAGTGTATCTAATACTACATAATCCATTGTGTCCTTCCTTTTTTTTTTTCTTTTAATATGGTAGAATGTTATTTGGCAGTAATTTCTGGCATGTCTCTTAGCCTACTGGAAATAGCAGCCAAATCTCCCTCAGCATCTCAGCCGGTTATGGTTACGGTGGATTCCTTCAGAGTACAACAGTTGCTGTTCCTCTACACCTATCGTTGGTGATGTGAAAGCCAGTACAATGTTTGGTACTAATATAGCTGCTGCTATTTTTGTGTATATGTCTTTATGTTTGTTTGGACTGGGTGGGAAGAATAGTGTTCTTAGGATGGTGTTGTAAATGTGTCTATTTGTTTTAGGATTGATTATATGTGTAATTGTAGGGACTGAGGTTTGGAGCTCTTGTGACAACAAACTGTGCCCCTCATATTTTAATTTTTACTCTTTTTGCTTTTTTGTGTGGGTGGTCTCTGTGCAACCTCTTGATGATGCAAAATGCAGCATTTTGTATTCTTTGTAGTATATTGTACAAAGATTGGGGCCCCAAGCAGGACTGGTATAATCTATGATGGATCTATTTCATTGATTTTACAGTAGTGTAGTTTCTTTGTATTGACCAAGTGTTGTGACACTGCTTTCTTTACTGTCTTCTACATGTGCTGTGAATATTGTGGAGGTGTTGTACATAGTTCCTAGTATTATTGTCTTCTGTGTCTATGGTATGTTAAAATTGTTGAGTGAGATTATTTGTTGCATTTGATGTTCTCTGGTGTTGCTAGTAAGAAGGAAGATGGTAGATTTTGTAGTCGGGTTTCTAGATGAATGGAGAAGTTGTGCAGCTGTGTCTAGGGAATGTTGGGAAGATGTGACTGAGGTTTTGTATGTGTTTTGTGGAGGTGTAGGAAGGTCTTGTAGGTATAGTTAAAAATAGTGTGAGGAGAGAAGACAAATCCTTGTGGTGCAGTAGTTAATCAGTTTGTGAAGAAAAGTGTTACCCCCAAACTAGTATAGTTCTAGAAACTGTTGCTACTAGAGTAAAGCTGATGTAATAGAGAAGGGTAATTACAGAGACCTCAATCTGATGGACCAAGTTATGAAAGTAGTTGAGTAAATCTTAGTGAAGTTACCAGACAAAGTTTGGTTGAATAACGATGTGATCTGTACCAGGTTGTGGAACTGTAGATGCCATATTTCTAGGAAGATAACTGGAATTGAAGTCCTTAGCTAAGAACAAACCACTCCACATTCATTGACCTTGAGAAAATCTTTGACAGAATCCCATGTTTTGAAGTCTGGTGGGTTCATAAATTTATGTGTAAATGAATGGCTTGTGAGAGCAGTTCAAGCTGTGAGTAAGGTTAGAATTGATAGCAAATTTAATGAGAAAATTATTGTCTCGGTACACATTTACCAGGACTCTGTCCTCAGCCCGCTTCTATTCATTATAATTCTGGGGGTTTTAATATGATTATTATCCCTGAGAACTTTTATATGCCAGTGATCTGGTTTACATTGAAAAATTTGTCCAGGAGCTTCAGTAAAAGTTGCAAAACTGCAAGAATAGTTTAGAATCAAAGCTTAGAGATCATCTTGACTAAATATAAAATACAAATACAGACGTTTCAAAATCGATTGTTCTCTGGGAAGTGGTGGCCTTACTCACTCATATGTAGGAAGAGAATTGATTGAAACTCAATACCAGCAGTGGCATTTCTGGCTTAATGATAGGGAAACAGGACTTTTGATATATAGAAGTTGTTATTTAGCTCCAGGTCAACCCTGATCAAGCAGACCTATGATCAAAGGTGTTCCAGCTGTGACCATGTCGTCTTTGTTTTTTTGTTCAGACATAGTATATTTAAGGATGTGGTTTGAGGGAAATTTGGCAGTTATTTCTAGATGGTTGAGCGACCACGCAGAAGAGGCACCCATGAAATAAAATCCTTGTACTGCTTAGATGGCTTATTAAATCTAGTAAATAGTTTCTGCTATATAGGTTATGTGATAAGTGCTAGTAGAAGTGGTTGAACTGAAAGTATAATAGCTAGTATGTTTGGTGCATCATCCTAAATGTGATCAGTATCCAAAGTGGACATGTCTATGCTTTGTATATAGATCAGCAGCTGTTCAAGGTTGAAGTGTTTTCTTTCTGAAAAAGCAACCTATCCTAAAAAGTTATAAGTGATTAGAAGGGAGTGTGATAGTTTTAGCTATTTACTTGGCAAATGGATTTTAAATGTCTGGCTTTTAGAAAAGAGGAGAAATGAGAACTTGTAGCAATCACATGGTTTGCCCTAGAATATCTTTGACATAAGTGAAATGGTTTCAACTAGAAATCAAAACTAATTCCGAAAATTTGTGCCACATTCCCCAATCAAATATTTGTTACTAAAGTATTGCTGAATTTCTATGAATCATTGCTAATCACTTGAAATTTACTCCCATAATATTAACTCCATGCCTTATTCTCAGTATTCTCTTGCTGCCATACCAACTTAATTGTGAAGTAGGAGTGAAATCAGGTGTTAGACAAATAAATGCAGTAAAGTTTGACTTTATGACCATGTGGTCAGTAGTCCAGCACGTTAACCTCACATTCACTTATTTTTACAGTTATATTGAACTGTACATAATTCAAAATTTTTAGCAAAAATGTGTTGTGGGGGGGGGTCATATTTCCTTACCTTTAAGTTTAAGGTAAAATTTCTCTTTTGCAGTTTAATTCATTTAATTTTATCATTGGCATTGTCACGTCACTGAGAGCTGAGTCAAATGCCTTGTGAGTGAAATTGGTAGACGGAAACTGTATAGAAGCCTGTCATGTATATATATATATATATATAAATCTAAAAAGCTGAATCTCTTGTTCAAGATCCATTACAATTCTCACATAGGAACAAATATGAACTTTTTACGGTCAACGTCTCTAAACAACAACACACCTAATCAATTCATACTTGACTCACTTTCTACTAACAATAAAAAACCAAGCTGACAACTTCAACAAAGGACTAACTATACAGCTAATTTAAAGCCTGCACCCATAGACACATTAACACACACACACACATTCAATTACCCCCCTCACCCACTTAACACTAATTTACCCCTCTCCCTAACCTATCCCACAAGTCCATTTACAATTCTTAAATATAAAGAAATTTTAACTCCCAGGTCAAAGTCCCTAATAATAGAAAAATAGTACTGACACTCAAACACATACATACACACACACAAACACACAAATATACACATAAACATTCTAACAAGCCACTACATTATAAGACCCTGCCCTCCCACCTTAAGTAACGTATTAATAGGACTAACATTGAATCCATCTTCGCAGTCTAAACGAGGCATCTAGCCGTAACTTGGAAGTAACTGCCAAGTTTTCGTCATGAACAGAAATAAAATATATATGTATATACACATACATATATACACACACATCATCATCATTTTACGTCTGTTTTCCATGCTGGCATGGGTTGGACGGGTGATTTCGGCCCGCGTCGATTGTCTCCTAGATGGGTCGGGGGACCACAGCTCACACGTATGTTTCATTTGGCTTGGTTTCTACGACTGGATGCCCTTCCTATCACCGACTACTTTACAGAGTGTACTGAGTGCATTTATCATGGCACCAACACTAGAGAGGTTGTCATGTCCAAGAAATGACTATAGAGCCCTCTCGACCCTGTATTGTCTTCGAACGATCACCAAACACTTTACAGAGTACACTGCACGCATTTATCGTGTCACCAGCACTAGAGAGGGTGCCTTGTCTCTAGCAGGCTAAAGATTCCCTCTTTACTCTACATAGTCTCCGTTCTATGAGGGCAAACGTGACCTGAGAGTGTGAATAGGAGATAGGTTATGTAAGAGAGGGTGAGAGAGGAAAAGAGTATGAGTATGGGTGAAAATAGGGGGAAGCTGAGAATTGGAAGAGGACTAAGTATGGGAGTAGAAGATGGGTGATGTATGAGAGGACAGGAGGGAAGGAGCAAGAGTAAGGGTGTGGAGAGGACAAGAAGGAGTAAGAGTATTGGTGTGAATGGGAAAGCAGTGATTACGGGAGAGCAGGAGGGAGGAAGAGTAAGAGTAAGATAATTCGGATTTCAGATTTAACCCGTTCTTCTTCTGGAGCAAGATATTCACTTTTTCACTTAAACAAAGGTGGCACCTCATTGTTGTCCTAAAGTTACCATTCCTATATGCTGGTGTTTTTTCTAATATCGACCAAGTAATTTTTAAAAATATCGCAGAATGGAGGCCTTAATAACACCATATGGTTTTTGCAATTGTCCTGAACACAAACAATCTATTCAAATAATAGCAAATACGAGTGAACAACAACGAAGATAACTCTTCAACCCAGCGATCTTTCAATGCATCCATTTTGTTCATTTCGTTTTCCAGTTCCGGTAACGTTTTCCGTTTTTCGAGAAAGCACCACCTACATGACATTTTTATAATACTTTATGGGGTTTACCCAGCATGATGTAGTATAATGCAGCCATTGATAAGATCTAATGGTTTAATATTCGGCCAGCTCATTTTGTTATCTGATTGAGCGAGGACGCAAAACTCAGTCATGAAATTTTGAGCTATTCAATTTATATCTAATATTATATATATGTATATATATATATATATTTATATATATATATGTGAAAGGCAGACTGTATGATGCTTGTGTACGAACTGCGGTGCTGCATGGCAGTGAGACATGGGCCATGAACGTAGA
>JAOPJM010523415.1:0-10519 GCA_027124095.1 Muusoctopus leioderma
ACCACCACCACCAACATCACCACCATCACCACCACCACCATCACCACCACCATCACCATCACCACCACCACCACCACCACCACCAACACCACCACCACCACCACCAACATACCTTATTGTTCCAAGTTAATCACGCTCTAGTTATTCTCTATTTACGCAACAAGTAAAGTAAACAGCAATAGTTTGGTAACGTAACAAGCCGAAACAATAAAGAAAAAGTGAAGAAAAACTAGAAAGAAAATAACAACAATAACAACAAAATTATAAAATAAAATACAAGCAAAGAAACAAAATGAACAAAAATAACAATTTAGACAAAAAAAAATACGTTATATCAATTATCATTTTTAACAAAATAAGAAAAAAGTGAAAAATGTAAAAAATAAAATAAAAGTTTAATACATTTGAAACAGGAAATACAAATATATAACGACAACAACAACAACTACAACAACAACAACAACAATAATAATAATAATTATAATTATTATAATCATAATAATATTTGTTTCTAATATAGACACAAGGCCAACAACCCCAGTACTTGACTGGTACTTTATTTTATCGACACCGGAAGGATGAAAGGCAAAGTTGACCACGGTGGGATTTGAACTCAGAGCGCAGCGAGCCGGAACGAATAATAATAATGAAAATAATAACGATTTCTTTTATTTGCCACAGGGTCGTCGGATGGGGGACAACTACAAAGACAGACAAAGTGTGGTGATTTACATAAAATCGAATGAAAAACAGGATGACATAAAGTGTTTACATAGTATACAAATAATAAATGGTGATACAGTCCTCCTGATATACAGTAGGACCTCCATCTAGGGCCAATCAAGGGACCCCACAGATCCAAGATCACACCAAGGGATGAGATAAAGGGTATACATAGTATACAAATAATAAATGGTGATACAGTCCTCCTGATATACAGTAGGACCTCCATCTAGGGTCAATCAAGGAACCCCACAGATCCAAGATCACTGTGGTGCTCAGAAGTTAGACATAAAGCCACAGAAGATAATGACAATACATGGGGGAAGTCCACCTGAAATGTGACATTCATAGGTTTTATCTGACCAGGAAAAGGGTTAATCAGTTGTGAGGAATTCATATTTTATTCTTTTATTCTTTTACTTGTTTCAGTCATTCGACTGCGGCCATGCTGGGGCACTGCCTTGGAGGGGGTTTTAGTCGATCAGATCGACCGTAGTACTTATTTTTATTAAGTCTGGTACTTATTCTATCGGTCTCTATTGCCGAACTGCTAAGTTATGGGAGATAAACCGACAGATATGGAGCTGAACACAAACACACACATACATTATATATATATATATATATATATATATATACGACGGGCTTCTACGCAGGTTCCATCTACCAAATTTACTCACAAGGCATTGGTCGGCCCGAGGCTTTAGTAGAAGACACTTGCCCAAGGTGCCACAGAGTGGGACTGAACCCGAAACCACATGGTTGCAAAGCAAAGTTCTTAACCACACAGCGATGCCTGTGCCTGGATGTGAAAATCAGATCTAAAGGCTGGATCTGAAGCATTAATCAGTGTGGCACAAGAACAAGCACGCAGAACAAACTATGTGAAATATCACGTAGGTAAGAATGCTGAATCACTTTTATGTAGACTTTGTAGTGAAGAAAGGTGAAAGCATTAGCCACAAAGTAAGTGAATGCAGTAAATGTGCATAAACAGAATACAAAAGGAGGTATGACAATATTGCACGCATTGTTGATTGTAATTTATGTAAAAAAAAATATATAATTTGAACAAAACTGATAGGTGGTATACAAACACCAATGTAATGCATAGAAGAAAAGGAGAAAGTTAAGTTATTTTAGGATATAAACATTGAATGTGATCAAGTGATTGAGGCAAGAATACCAGACACTGTTATTGTCAACAAAAAAAGGAATGACACAGCACAGTTATTGATATAACATGTCTGGGTGATAACTGAGTGCGTAAAGAAAGAACAAGAAAATATTGAGAAATACCAAGATCTAAAAAAGCGAAGTGGCAAACGAAAGATCGTGAAAAGATTTGAAATTGTGTCAGTGGTAGGTAGTGGGTATCTTGGTACACATGTATGAAGAAAATGAAATCATGGTTGGAGAAGATTGGGATTGAAATTCAAACAGAACTATAACAGAAAACCGTGTTATTGGGAACCGGAAGGTACTCATAAATTGAGCAGATGAAAGAATCCCAAAGGACCATTGGTCATTGGTTGTGACTCACTCCTTGGGTTGTAAAAACGACACAAGATCTGTTTGCGATATGGATAATAATAATAGTTGTTTCTAATATTGGCACAAGGCCAGAAATTTTGTTGGGGAGGGCAACAGTCGATTATATCGACCCAGTATTTGACTGGTACTTCGTTTATAGACCACAAAAGGATGAAAGTCAAAGTTGACCTCAGCGGGATTTGAACTCAGAGTGCAGTGAGCCAATAATAATAATAATAAAACTCAGAAAAATGCTGTCTGTCTAAGGTCCTTGTTGAGACTTGACAGAAAGTAGAAGATCCAGTAATCATCATATTTACTGTGCAAACCATACAAATAATAATAATAAAGTTACCCTTCAGTTTCTAAATATGAACGGAAAATCTTCATATATCAAATTGTTTCACAAAATAAAATAAAATAAGTATATCAAGGTGAAATGTATCATGAATTATGCCAGTCCTACATGGGCTCATAATTTACAGACCTTTTCCACAAGTCACCACCATCAAATGGTTGTCTTTTACCCACTAGTGCAACTCTGCAACTCCTGCAAGAAAGAAAAAGACGCTTTTGAGCATTGCACTACCTGCAGGCTCTCTTACCTACCTAATTACAGTTGGTCCTTTTGGTTCCAAGAAGATCTCTACCAACTTTGTGGAATCCTCCTACTCACTATTCCTTATCCAAGTTGGCTGCATAAGCAGTACTACCACTAAGAAAACTTCCACATTTGCTGCTGCTTTGCCCCTAGTTTCACATTGCACACATTCAACAAAACTCCTATAAACTTTCCTTCTCCACTCCACCAGTCACATCATTATGTACACATACCAAGTGCAAAAACATGCCAAACATGCCAAGTGCAAAAACACTTCTGGTTGCTTCAAACCAACAAGGCCACTGACCCTGTCAATATCCCTTCCATGACCCTTAAACACTGCACACTAGAGCTAGCCCCTATCCTTGCCAAACTCTTCAATATTTCTCTCTCTACTGGGATTTATCCAAATCTCTGGAAACATGCTATGGTGTATCCCATCCCCAAGAAGGGCAACTTTTTTTTTACCCTGCCAACTATTAAGCTATTGCTTTCACTTCCAGCATCTCAAAGGTGATGTAAACAATTGTTAATCAATTCCCCCAGCACCTTGAGTCTCTTTCTTCAGCGGCCACCTGTATGGCTGTAGAGCCAAATCTAACAAGGACCTGCTCCACTATGTCACTCACCAGTGGCCTCTAACTCTTGAAAAATTTCGTTGAAAGCAATGTCAGTGCACTTGACATCAGTAAAGCCTTTGACCACGTATAGTATGAGAATCTCTCCATCTGTCTCTCATCTCTTGGATTGGCTGTTTCTTGTCAACTCACACCATTGAAGGGAGTACTGACAGAGCTCTCTCTGACCCACACTCTATCAACTCTAGTATATCCCAAAGTTTGGTTATATCTAATCTTTCTGTACATTACTGTCACCTATAACAATGCTCTCTCCTATGCAGTTGATACCATCCTTCACTCCCTCCTTAACTTTCTGCACACAGGCACCATCCAAATACAGCCTAGACACTTCATGCCAAACCTGCACTGCCTTGATGAATAGAGACCGCGAAAACATTCTTCAATGGGGACATGACAATCTAGTCTCTTTCAGCAGTACAAAGACTCATTTGCTGCACATGTGGAAACAACTGGGAACAACATGCAATTAAAAAAGCCATTACAAATTGCTAGGCCACAACATTTTTGATGCTCTTTCCTGGCGACTCCACATACATAAAACATAGCTAAAACTGCACACCAAAGACTCGCCTTCCTCTTCAGAGCAAGAAAATTATCTAACTCTGATTAGTTGCTAACAAAGCTTGAGTAAGCCCACAATGAAGTGCTGCTCCCACAACTTTGATGGTGCTGCTGCTACACACATACACACACATGCATGCAAGCACACACTCATGCATGTACGCATGCACACACACACATACACACACACACATACGCACATAAACACACACACACACGTGCACACACAAACATTCTAGACTGCATCCAAAAGAAAGCTATGCAACTGATTGGCAAAGACTCACTCACCAACACACTACAACCTCTGGTCTACAGACGTGCTATCTCCACTCTCTTCCTATTCTATCACAACTACAACAGCCTCTACTCATCAGAACTAACTAGTTGCCTACCACCCCCACCCAGGCCTACTTGACACACTCATCTCTCCTCCTCCCATCATCCCAATTGTCTCACACAGCCCAGGCCCCACACTAACCACTTGGCCCAATCCTTCCTTTACAGAGCATCAACCCTCTGGATTTCCTCCCTGCTCATGTTTTTCCTATAGAAATTGGCTTACAGATATTCAAGCTGAACATCAACAGCATCAATCTCACCAGTCTAGGAGGGCCCGAGGAGATCATGGGCACTGCTCCACTTTCTAACTAAGCCATAAAAAAAACTAAACAATAAAACAAAGATACTTAAAATGAAGCACTGTATATACATGCAAGGGTGTGCACAGTCTGTTTGCTGCTGCAGCTAGCTCCAACTTATGCAGTTCCTATGACAGTATGTTCAGTCACCCTCAAACACTCTGACAAAGCAACTACATCAACTGTGAGTAACACTAGCCTAAGAAACCTTTCCCACCCACTCAATCCAGACAAACAAAAAGAAGTACATATACACAAAAATAGCAGCAGTAGCAGCAGCAGCAGCAGCAGCATCAGTGACCTCAATAGCCAAAATATGTTGATTCAATCTACACTACCAGTCATAAGAGTAGAAGAACAGAAACTATTGAATTTTGAGAGGGTTCACCTTACCTACTTCTGTTATGTCGACTGCCAGAACCTACATGCAAACAAGGCAAGCCAACGAGGGAACCTCTATGTAGTTGCTTGACCTGCTAGAAATGGCAGCCAAATCTCCCTCAAGCCACACCCTTCTGTCTTTAAAAAAGGAAACATTGGATACACTATTGCTGAAACAAATATGGGATGGTTATTGCTTGAATGTCTTTTGATCTGGGCTGACATTAGGCTAAACAACAACAACATCCATACAGGAAGAGATTTGACATTGGAGGAAACACAACATGCTCAAACTGCAACACTACTACACCCCATACAATAAACCACTATGTGTAGTATAGCCTCAACCAGGATATACTACACAGGTGTTAAGTGTATAGCGTGTATGAGATTAGTAGTTTGAATTACCACTGTAGCAAATTAAGGAAGAGATTTGAAGTTGGTGTATACAAATCATTTATTACATATGCTATATATTCAAAACTTCTCAATGGCAACGGTTGAGGGAAAGAGACAATGAACAGAGTTCACATATCATTGAAACATGCTGCATGTAATGTGGTATGTTCGTTAGTCTGTCTGTTCGTTTGAGCGTGTATGGTCTGTTCGTTTGAGCGTGTATAGTCTGTTCGTTTGAGCGTGTATGGTCTGTTCGTTTGAGCTTTAATAAGAGTTGGTCGCTGTAATTTGTCCTTGTAGAAGAGAGGTTGGTAGTTTGAAATATTTTGAGGAAAGTAGGTTGACTTAACGAGTGTGACCGATAGAAAGGGTGAGAGAGTGAAGGAGTTTGACCACAACTGCTAGCTAGAGGTAGCCGTCATTTTCTCTCTATCTCTGTGTGGAAGAGACAGAATATGAGATGAAAGGAAAATTTCACGGATGGGTCTGCTCTGCAGCTAGGCCGAGGCTGCTAGCCATATCTGTGGGTGTCTGGTTATCTGTCTGTCTTCTGTGTCTGTCTTCTCTGTCTGTACTGAATTGGTTCTGGCTTTTTATAGACATAAGTTCGACAAAGTAGGCTCAGAAAATAGTTTAAGAGCGGCTGTTTTGATTGGCTGAAATCGGTCACATGTTCAGCCAAAGCAATTTTGCTTTGTTCTCCGCTACGGCTGCATGAGAGAATATGAGCAGACTTTCGTGCCAAAAGCCTGCCCATGTCTGTCTAAATGAGGAAAATATATGTAAGGTCACAAGAAACGTAACTCGTAGCATGTGGGAGCATAGCTCACTAAACAGTAGAGGAACATCGGAAACATTCTGAGTTGGTGTTTCGAACTCTGCCAATATTCCTGCTACAAGTGTGTAGTATGGTCCACAACCAGGAGGTGATACAGCATATTGAGAGTACTGAATGTGTGGCTCATATTCAATCATTCGATCAACTACCTATGTGTCATAGGCCTGATTAATCAGGACTGACTGGTGCTACACGAAAACAACATAAATATGCTAATAGTGAACCAGGGATCTATACAGCAGCTGAACATCCCTAACACTTCAGCTCCTCTCTATAAAATGGCAACCACATGTTATACAATCTGAACTTTTGGTAAGATATTCCACATTAAAGGTGAGACAACCATGGTTAGAACACTGACTGAATTCTTTATTTGATCAGCTACCTCTGTGCTGTAGGTGTGCTCATGAAAACTTGACAAAACCAACAAGTCAATGAGGAGGCTGACTGATCCAATAAGGAAGCCTCTCCATAATTGTTTGACCTTCTAGAAATAGTAGCCATATCTCCCTCAAATGACTTCCTATCGTCTTAAAAAAGAAAAGGAAGGACATTAGCTAATGTAGTCCTAAGTACACTATGCCTAAAAAAACGTTGGCTGGAATGTTTTTGATCATAAGTCTGCTTGAGTAGCAATGACCTTGGACTAAACAACAGCATCAACAACACAAGCCAAGGAGAGAGCATTTATGTGGTTGCTTGACTTGCTAGAAATAACGACCAAATGTCCCCCAGAGCCCACCCATCCACCTTAAAAAAGGGAAGGACACATTGGATAATGTAGTCTTAGATACGCTATTTTACACTATATAAATATATTTTATTATGGAAAATAACAATAAAGAAAATAAAAATGAAAATTAAAGGAATAGATAAATAAAGAGAAAAAAAGAAAAGAAAAGACATGCCAGCTCCCTCAAGTACACACTACAACAGAGAAAGAGAATGCTGGTGTTGCCCTCTAATAGTTTTTGAGGCAACCCAAAACACTTATGGCATTATTACGAGTGATAGCAAGGCTGAGGCGCTGGAACAGCCAAGCACCCTCACAAGCATCATCCGATACATCAGTAAGATGGGCCGCCAATGATGATATGAATTTCGCTATCAGCGGTCTGGCTCCCCTGAATGTCTCAAATGCCACAGGCTGAAAAATGTAATTTGGCAACAAATTACGGTATTTCAGCAATTTATTCCATTTGCCCCCCCCCCCCCACCTCCGCTGCAGAATTTAGAATGTTTGATGGAGTGAAAGAGTTGCTGACAGTAAGCGCCTCAGCCTCACTATCATCTGCAGTGATGCTATGAGTGTTTGGGTTGCCTCAAAAACCTTTAGAGGGCAACACCAGCATTCTCTGTTGTAGTGTGCACTTGAGGGAGCTTGCATGTCTTTCCTTTTCTTTTTTTCTCTTTATATATTTATTCCTTTAATTTTTATTTTCTTTATTGCTATTTTCCATAATAAAATTTATTTATATGGTTTTACACTATTTCACATTATTTCATTACTCTTCTTAATATTTCACAGCAACTGAAAATGTCTGACAGCATTTAAGTGTTTCACAGCTTCTGATGATATTTTATTACATTTCATTATTACATACTTGACATTATTACATATTAGTTCACTGTCTGGCATTAGTTGACAGCATCTAATGGTTTTTCCCAATCTTTTGTCATGGTGTTTCATAGCAGTTGCAATATTCCACGGGAAAGCTTAAACTCAGTAATGCAAGTTAAGAAAACAATAATTAATTATACAGTGATGTTGCTGCTTACAGTGATGATCAGTACCACAGTATAGTACCTATTAAACTGTACCTCAGTATGGTACCTATTAAGCTGTACCACAGTAAGGTAACTATAGAGGGTTAATTGTCGTGGACATGGAGATCAGCCAGCAGACTTATACTCTTGTATCAACTGACTGCAACTCCACTGGCACGGTACACTATCAAATCTACTCAGTCATTTGAGCCACTAGAAATAACAGCCAAATTCCATCAAATTACACTCTACCATCTTAAAAAAGAAAGGACATGTTGGACAATTTAGTTCTAGATATTTAAAAAGACAGGATGGTCTAGGCTAGAATGGCTTTGATCATAGGTCTGCACAATCAGGGCTGACCTGGGCTAAACAAACAACTAACAAATTATTTCTCAACTTCTAGTTTGTTTGGCATTCCACCAAGAATCATTTTATTTCTTTTATTACTTATTTTTCAGCAAAGTAAGTGGAACAGGAGCTTAATCAATGCTTTACCCAGAGCACAGCATGGCAGCAGTAATAAGATACACACTCACAACTCTTTGTCCAAGAGAACATCATTAGCCATTGGTTTCATGACTTGGCTGAAATCTGTTGTAGATGAATTTATTGAGAACCATAATTATTGGAGACAGAATTATTAGAAACCTTATAACTTACTCTAATTTTACAAACTGTCTGACAGCAAAAGATAGCAAATTGATCATTTCATAATTGGATCTTTGTTACCTAGAAAATTTCAATTTAAAAATTTCTTTTAATAGATCCTCCATTGATTTCAATTAAAGGAATTACTCATTGTATTATAGTTTATAGTGTAAGTGGTTGAGTACTCTCCAGACACTTATACTCTAAACACAATTTTCAGACAGACTCAGCATGACACTGCATGTGACACAGCTGACCCTTTGAACTACAGTTACAGTCCATCTGGTGGGCTCCCACATAGTTTCTGTCTATTGAATTTTATTCACAAGGCTTGGGCTGACTCAAGACTATGGTAGAAAACACTTGCTTAAGGTGTCACACAGTGGGTTCCAGCTTCTTAACCATTTAGCCTTACCTGCTCTCATACATTTCAGGTTATAACTTGTCAGAAGTATTATGCTTTATGCAGCAAACTGTGACAACATTCATTACTAAGCTCACTGTTATGAATAATTATAAAATCAGTCTCCATGGCAGAGACATGTTTCAGAGTCTTGACTGACACAAACAAACGTGATACAGTTTAAGAACTGTTGCTCCTTTAACTCATTCATGTTTATCTCTAATGGAAGAACTGTTTAGTAACTAAAATACAGCAGTTTTAGATTTTTAAATTTTGCTGTTGATGAATTAATGTATCCGAAACAAAAGGCAAGGGCTGTAGAACGAAAAATAAATTTCCAGCAAGCTGATACTGGAACATATTTTCAGTCCTTGGTGGATGTTATATCACTTGACTTACACCACTAATACTTTTGGGAAAGATATGCATGTCACAAATACCGTTTTCCCTCTCCTAGTAAAATAGAAGCTAATATATTTGAAACTAAAGCTACTGCCAGTACTGTGTAATAGCTTCTACCTTTCTGTTCTAAATCTTGACTGTGAATGAAGTTTTCTTTTCAAGCTCACCAACTGCTTTCATTATTCATAAAAGGTATCATATTACACCTATTTTAACTGTAAATCATGACAATGGGTTGGTCAAATCAGTTCCACAGCTGCTTGCAACACTCTTAATAGCTATCATATATAACCACCGTAGCTATGAATTAACATGCTTTTATACAGAGAACTTGCTCACTGAGTCTATTGTTATTTATATATAAATCCAGATCAGTAGCTACCTGATAAGCATTCAGTGAATGGTGTAAGGGTTAACTGGTATAAATTTATATCAGTAACACACAGCTGCAATTGTTCAAGATGCTGTGTAGATTAATGTCTTCAAATGACCCCTAGAGTTAACAATTTAGTGGTATGGGGGTTGGAACTTCTCTTTCACCATTCCATAGGTTTTTGACATCTTATCCAATAGTCCATATGTTTTTCAACTTACAGGAGAAAACCTTGTATTCTGATAGTTGTTATTGTTGTTGTGTTGGCCAAGGTGAGCCCTAATTGAGCAGACATATAATCAAAGAAGTTCTAGCTGGGGGCATCCTGTCATTTTATATATCTGGGACTACATTGTCCATTTTATATATCTGGGACTACATTGTCCAATGTGTCCTTCCTTCTTTCAAGATACTAGGGTTTGATTTGTGGGAGATTTGGCTGCTATTTCTAGCAGATTGAGTGATCACATAGCAGTTCTCTTGCTGTCTCTCTCTCTCTCTCTCTCTCAATATATATATATATATATATATACCTGGTACCGATGTGAACCCATTCTGTTTGATATGCTGTATTTTAGCTCGCTTGTATAGATTGATTATTTAATTAA
>JAOPJM010523423.1:0-10519 GCA_027124095.1 Muusoctopus leioderma
CACAAAGCCAAAGTGACATACAAATTAAAATGCTATGTATGCAGTTGTGTGCAAGTATGCACACATACGCACGCACACAATAATATACAATTTCAAATATTGCATATAACAAGACTTAGTCTGCTGAGAATATAAGCAATGTAATAAGGGGAGCGAGAGAAAAGGAGGAGGAGGAAGAGAGGGGAGAGTAGGAAGGAGAGAGGCAGCTGCATTTATTATTGCTTCTAGTTTAAAGTGTCAAGAAATGAGGCTAAAAAAGAAAATACACTAACAACCCAACCCAACCCAACAATGTCCTTTATCTTTAATACATGCTACCTTCACTCAATAATAAACTATTTTACTTCTGTTTGTAATGTTTTGGCTTTTTTTTAGTTTCAAATCCTTTTCTTGTTGATGTTGTCCCCACACCAAGCACATTACAAAGGTGGGTAACCAGAGTAACAATCTAACAAATTCTTCCTTTCTTTTTTATTTTAATGGCTTAGTCAGATGATGAAGGACATTGCCCATGACCTTTTTACAGGGCTTCTGGGATTGGTGTGGGAGAGGGAGAGGGAGAAAGAAACCAAGACTTATGGGGGCTGTTGAAGTAGAAGATCAAGATTTATCAAAAGTTGTCCTGAGACCTGGTCCCAATGCTTGCAACAGAGTGTATATATATATATATATATATATATATAGGTCTCCTTAACTCTTAACATCCCGTAATGGTTCCACACGAAACTGTAATCATCAAATTGATATGAATTATTGAGCTATATTTATAGTAAAAGTGAAATATTTTTGTGTGGAAACACCTCAAGAACCTGTGTTTCTTACCTGTAAATTTCATAACAAAATAACCTATGAAAAAAGAACTCGTTTCTAAGCATTTTCTGCTTAATCATTACAGAACTTAGAAATTTTCAACAGGATGTTAACAGTTAAAGGTATCCAACGACCAGGTGGTGGTGGTGGTGGTGGTGGTGGTGGTGGTGGTGTTAAACTGAGTGACCAATTAAGTCTACCACACATTTATAACATAGGTGGATAAATAAAATCTGGATGGAATCAAACACAGCTCTATGTCGATAGCCAACCAGTGACTGTAGCCATGCTGGGGCATCAACATCAATGCTGCTGTACCCTTTATTTGGTTAATGACACATTGTAGCCTGGATACACAGGGCAAGAAGAGATTGCATTTTTAGAATTATAATCTGTGAGAACATGGGAATTATAATGATTAATGATGCATTGGTTCATGCACATATTCTTAAAATGGCAACATTGTGCAGACAACTGGCAGGATGGATTCTGAAAACAGAATTTCTGCCCCTTGGAATGATATTTTTGTGAACATTGGACTTCCTGTCTGGAACATATTAAATGCCTATAATTTGCATTATTGATATAAATCACTGAAGTTGCATGTCATTGTCTTGCATAGAGAAAATGTTGGTACACTTTAGCTCACAGATCTCTTAATTGATTTCCAGTGATTCAGGCTGGACAGAATTAGGGTGCTTCTTGTAAGGTATTGAGCTTCAGGTTCTTTTGGACAATATATTGATCATTCTACTATGTTTATGGTAAGAAAATATTGTATGAGTCAACTTCACATTATAGAGGAGTTCTGCATAATATGTGGAACAGAGATCTAGAGTATTGCTGCCTCTGATTGAGCAAAGGATCAGTTGCTCCATAAATATCATGGCGCTGAAGCCAAGCAAAGATTCTGCTTGTCTGTCATTGTAATGTGACATCCCTGAAAGAATGTGTGTGTGTGTGTGTGTCCCTCCCCTGCAATCTGAGGTTGGCAAATTTGAAGTCACTCAAAAAGAATATGTTGGTATGTTGATTCAATTTGGATAATACTTCTATCTCTCTGAAAATCACTATAAATGTTGTGCAATGATTTTGAGGCATCTCACTTACTTTTTTAAAAAATGTTTCTGTTGTAATAGGAACAGTTAAATTGAAAGTAAATACTTTATATTTTTGTTAACTCGATAGAGCAAATTGCAGGCATTTTAAAACATTCTACTGCTTACCAAAGTTTCTCATTAAGACCTTTTGCACTACATAAGTAGGTGAGCTTATTTTGTATTTGAACTGCAGGAACTGAAAACTATGTAAGCAAACAATCATACACATATAAATGGACAAGCACACTAATTTACAGTCTTCTTACTACTGATTATGGAAAAAATATTAAAAAAATTCATTAATACCCTAGTTAAATAGCTCATCCATACAGTGAAGAAATATGGATTGAGATCAACTTTATATTATCATGATATCATATGATAGTTTTGTTACCTGACAACCAACATAACTAGTTTGTTTTGTTTTTTGTTTTGTTTTATTTTGTTTTTATAATCATAAAAAGAATGCTTAATGTATTTTTCTGAAATTTGTTCATAATAGACAAAATTGCATTTTTTCAAATATCACTATTCATTAATATGTGTATCTTCCTTTAATTATTTTTCTATGTTTTCCACATACTTTACTAATAATTACAAATTTCATTAAAGAGACAAAATGGGGATAAACAAAAATATTGTTTCATTTGTGTTTCCATCATAGGTCAATAAAATATGTACCAGTGAAGTACTGGGGTTTATTTAATTGACTTTTCCCTCCCCCAAAAATTGTGTGGCCTCTTTACCTTTGTTAGAAATAATTCTTTATAACTTCACTACTTACTAACCACTGATCCATATAATAACTTTCATTATAATAACTGGTTATAATTTCTGTTTGCTGATCTTCTTTAATTAAGTTCACCTGAAACCAATTCAAGTGTATATTTGTTATTTGTTTGGCAACCTACTTTAATTCTTACAGTTCAAATACAAGATGACCAGGATTCTATAACTTACAAATTTTTTGTAAAAAATGTCAATTGTTTGTTTAGCTAAAAAAATACAATATAATTTACATTCATCACCTTAAATATAAAGCTAAGTTCTTTATGTTTTGTCAATACAATTTTGTTTCAGTCCAATTTCAGTTTTTAAGAACATCTGAGTTCACACTCAGACAGAAAGAAATGCTCATATCAAAATTCTATTTTTGATATTTATAACTAACCATGAATGTATACAGGTGAAAACATTTTTCAGAAGGTAAATCTAAAGAGGATGACCAACTGTCTCTAGAAACAAGTGTTATATACATCTTAAGAGGATTAACAGCTCAATAAAATAACACTTGTATGGCTGGTATTATAAACACCCTGAAGTTATAAAGTATTATTGACTAATGACAAGTTACTTGAACACTTTAACTCTTAACATCCTGTTATAAATTTTCTAAGTCCTGTAATGACTGAGCAGAAAATACCTTAAAATGGGTTTTTTGAGCAGCTTATTTATTACAAATTTTACAGGTGCTTGAGGTGTTTTCACAGGGGCTTGAGGTGTTTTCACACACAAATATTTCACTTTCACCACATATGTAGTTCAATTATTCATGTGAATTTGATGATGTGGTACTGTGTGGAACCATGTCCTACAGGATGTTAAGAGTTAAAATGTTATTAATAATTTCAAGTCCAGATGCCTAAGTCGAAAGTGTCTACCATCCAAATGATAAATGCAGTTTATGGATAATACATATGACTCTCATTGGCCTAGTACACCTAACTGTAAACAGATACCATGTAAGATGTAAATGTTACTTAAGCCTTTTGAGAACTCTAGTTTCATGGTGTGAAGTAGCTAATAGATATATCTTCCTCTGGATAGGATGCCAGACTATGGCAAAATGATTTGGAAAATACTCTCAGAGCTAGGTGAACTAAGGCATTATAGAATGAAATGTCCTGATCAAGGTGAACTAAGGCATTATAGAATGAAGTGTCCTGATCAAGGTGAACTAAGGCATTATAGAATGAAGTGTCCTGATCAAGGTGGACTAAGGCATGAAGTGTCCTGATCAAAACACACAATGAAATGACTGCAACAGCTTTTAAATCATGGTCCATTAGCATGTAGTCCAAAGTTTATTCATCCAGCCATTTCATTTTCACACATAGGTATCAGTGAGAGTACTGTATAATGAATAACCAAATGGTTTCTAAGCTAACAGTACTGAGTTCTAATCTTCCTATGAGTGCTCAACTATACATACAAAAATACATGTAAAAATAACATTTTAAACAAGCCTCAGGCAGCTTCTTAAACTAATGAGGAAATTTCTTAACCTCCTCAGGGAAACAAACAAATCTTCCTCAATTTGTTTTAATTCCTACATCTTAGAATAGAATATGCTACAATACAGACAGGAAGGCTTCAGTTAGAATATTTATCAAACAATACTTGAATTATAAATCGAAGAGGTAAATTCCTCAGAGATGCCATTTGCATGAAAAACAATAGTTAAGTTGATATTAACATATATAATGTGGTGAGCATCAAAAAGCTAATTAAAAATAATAACGCAGTGAAAAAAGACACTATTAGCTCAATGACTAATATTATTTTTTTCTTTTCAACAAGTATGGGAGACAACTCTGGACATATGTCGGTCTTATTAGACCTCCTCGACAAAGCATAGACAATACTGTAGTTGTTGAAATAATGATGTACAATATGCTAAGTAGATGTACAATAATGTACATGAGTAGGCATGAAAATTGGTATATTTAAAAACATAAATCACTCAGGGAAATTACTCAGAGATGCCATCTACATGAAAAACAATAGTTAAGTCTAATATAACCTATCCTCATTAAGTTAGATCTAATACAACCTATCCCCATGAATAACAATAGTTGTCTCTATACTTGCCAAAATAATTTAAATAGTATTGGTCAGGCATGGCTGTGTGGTTAAGAAGTTGGCTTCATAACCACATAGTTCTGGGTTCTATTCCACTGCACAGCACCTTGGGCAAGTGTCTTCTACTATAGCCTTGGGCCGACCAATGCCTTGTGAGTGGAATTGGTAGACGGAGAGGGAACAGAAGCCCGCCATACACACACACATACACACACACACACACACACATACACACATATACATACATGTATGTATGTGTGTGTGTGTGTGTGTGTGCGAGTTTGTCTCCACAAAGTCTTCCTTGTTGACATCATTTGGTGTCAACAATGAAGACGTTCCGCTTAAATAAAGTGCCCAGGCTTTAGTGGCTCAGCAGGTGAAAGATCAGTGGAAAAGAAACTACCTTACTTATACACGTAGCTTATAAGTAAAGGATTGGCAACAGGAAGGGCATCTGGCTGTAGAATACTGCTCCAATAAAAAATCTTGTCTAACCCATGCCAGTATGGATTAAGATGTTGTAAAAAGGATAATAATGATGGTGATGAATATTAGTGATTGATCTAATGTTGTCTTATTTATAATTAACTTGTTGATTCTTAGTGTATTAAATATGTTAACACTAACTTAAATAGTTTAACCAGTTACATCTGTATCATAGGTCCACTTAGGCAAAGCTATTCATGGCTATTCAACTACAAAGCTGTAAAGTTTTAAACATTTGTCAATGTCAATTTTTTTGTTTAATGTAAAGAAAAGAATTGACAGTATTCATACCTTCTGTCAATATATATCTATACTGGTAGTGGTATCATCCAAAGAGGGAGAGCCTCAATGAAGTTGCTCAACCTGCTAGAAATAGCAGCCACATTTCCCTTAAATTACACCCTAACATCTTGTAAAGGGAGAGACACATAAGATAATGTAGTCTAGATACACAATACCTGAGAGACAGGCAGGGTGGTCATAGCTGAAATGTCTTTGATTATACATCTACTCAGTGAGAGGTGACCTGGGGCTATCCAACAACAACAACTGGTGGTGATATGAAGAGTGCATTGGCTCATAGACCATCACTAAAGCCTTTTTTCAAAGGAGCAAGTCAGTCAGACAAAGTTCAATCCCTCTTTAAGCTAAACCAATTGGAAATATAGAAAAATAAGGAAGAGGTGCAATGGTGTACAGATATATTTCCTACTCCCTACCATAATGTAGCTGTTAGAAGCAGTCAGTTCTCACGGCAAGGCTGACACAAGCACTAATTCTCATCTCAACCAGTCTACTTGTAACAGCAGCAGAAAAGCACAATTGTTCAGACAATGGAATTTGCCCCAGTACATCTCTAAACTCCTGCAAGTATCAAATTCCAGAGAGAAGGAAGGAGAAAAATCCAACAATTATCTTCCATAACAAAAACATTTTTCCCCCCTATTTTAAAATGTTTTGTCTTGTTTTGTTTTTAAATTAGAATTAAATGTCTGTGAGAAGGTGAACTAGCTGAAATCAGCAACTTCTTACGGGTCTCTATTTATCATTGAAAATGTCAGTCACAAAATATTTGTACTAAATTGAGTTGTAGGTTAAAAATAATTTATTGATTTATGTCAGAATATAATCTTGGATAAAAGTTATTTTCTTCCTGACAACAGATGGTTGATACCTCTCAATTACAATACTTTATATACTAATAGGAAAAAATGTGTTAACCCCAGAAAGCCTAACTACTGTTAAAAGAGGACCCGAAGAAGTAACAGACACATCAGTGGTAATGAGTTGTACAAAATAAATGAGTGACTAATGTTAAAAATACTCAACATTATTTACTCATGTTTTGTATAGTTAACAACTATACAAAACATTCAAAGGCAAAACTGTCTCAAGGTTTTTAAGGGGTTAATCTATAAGTTATCACTAACAATGTAAAGGACATAAATTATGTTTTACTAGAAGAGTTATAACCTCACTTGTACTTATTTCATCATCACTATGAATTTGCTAGAAATAGCAGCCAACTCTCCCTCATATCACACCGTACTGTCTTAAAATGGAAGAACACACTGGAAAATGTAGTCCTGGATATACAAACAGATGAGATAGTCATGGCTGGAACACTTTTGATCATAGGTCTTCTGCTCAATGAGGGCTGACGAGAAGATAAACAACAACAACACCACAAGAAGAATGGAAGGCAACATTAACACCAAATGGTGAGATGTTAAAATGTCTGAGATAAGCGGTTGTTAATAAGATTATAATTTTGCAGACTATTAACCTCATCTTTAGAGATGAAACATCTTTTTATATTTACATCTACACTATGTAAACTTATTGATTGAGTTTTCAGCAAGCTCTATATGTACTGTTTCTTTGATTCTTATAAACTTATAAGAATCAAAGAAACAGTACATATAGTACCACTGTGGTTCTCCATCAATTATAGAAACTTCATTCTATAGCGGTATGTGATTTCCTTTTTTACACTATATATGTTCAGCCATTCCTGATATTTCTTCTCTCATTAACCCTTTTGTTACCATATTTCTAAGGAAACAGACTGCTCATGTGTTTGAATTAATTTTGAAAATAATCAAGAATTTGTGGAGATTTAGTAAAATAACTAAATTTTCCATTATTGAGATGATCTTCAGAATATATCTTAAGAAATGTTCTTACATAAAATTATAATGGAATGTTTTAATATAAATATAAACATTTTAAAAAGTGCAGTTTTCTATCATAGAACCAGGGGCGGTTTGGTATCAAAAGGGTTAAGGCTTTGCGATGTTCCTCTATTCCGACCTATAGGGCTTCCCAGTTTCTGAAAATGATGGTATGTTATCAATGCAGTTCTTGTGTTCTAGCCATTCCTGGAGAAGTTTAACTTCAGTAAAGAATCTGCAGAGTATGGCGTTACTGTTGAACACAGTTCTGGTGTTATATATGTATTACGGATTCTCAGAATTGTTTCAGACAATCCCTTGCAATAAGGTAGAGACACAGTGGAATTTGGTTTCACCTCTACTTTGTGGTTGAGAGTGGCTGTGGATCCTTATATGATGATCTGAGTATTTGTTATTCAGGAATATATTTGTCAGTACATCAAGAAATGGCAGTTGGTTGTTGTTTACCTTTTCAAAGGTAAACTGGATTGATGTACATAGTCAATTCATGTGGTCTACAAGAACTTGGATACCCTCTTGGTGTTGCCAGAATATGAAGGTGTTATCCATGTACCTTAACTAAGATGCAGGTTTCAGTGTGTTTTACTTTCCAGATCTAAGTTTGCGAAATACTCCATGTAGATGTTTGTCAGTACTGGTAATAATGGTGAACACAGCCATCTTATCCACTTGCTGGTAAATTTCATTATGGATTTGGAAATTAGCCATTCTTAGGTAGAATGTTAACATCTCCATGATATTATCAATTGGTATTTTAGTTTGTTCATGGAGACTTTGGTCTTTTTCTAGTCTGGTTCTTACAATTGACAATGTCTCCAACATTAGATGTAAAGGTCAGAATAAAGGAACACTGAAAAGCCTTAAGTTTAGGAATGGCTGAACATATATGGTGCCAAAAAAGAAATCATATACCGGTATAGAATGACATTTCCAAACTTGATGGAGAACCACACAGAAAACTTTAAAAAAATTAAAGAAACAGTACATATAGCGCTTACCGAAAACCCAAACAGTAAGCCTAATACTAACATCAGCTTTACTGAAAAATACATTTAAATAACCTAAAAATGTAACATTAAGTGTACATTCGTCAGCAGCATAGGGGATAAAAGCATTGCTACCCTTAGTTTAGAAATAAAGGTTCTTAGTTTGAATCCAGTCTAGTACTATGCACATATCCAAGAATAAGATACCTGGTGACAATTGGAGATCAAGCCAATTGAAGCACAGGGTAGATGTAAATATGAAAAAATGTTTCATCTCTAATCATATTAACACCAAAGAGATTTCAACTCAGATTGCTTAGATAAAGTCAGTTCATCACAGTTTTTCAACTCACTATATTATGTAAGTGAGACCCTATTGTAATTCATACTGACTAAAAGCCCAAGTGTAAGATTACCAATAGTAAATAGTAAATAGTATAGTAAATAGTATGGTAGTGAACTGTTGTGTGTGCACTTGTCAGGGCCCAGGCCCATTGAAGGATTTCAACTCAGTACAGCAAGCCAACAAAACACATGAACTACAGTGTCCTTCTATCTGTAGGTTAGTGATGAGCAATTCTTACTCATTGTATTGAAACAATGTTAAATGTCTTGCCAACTACAATGTAGCACTAGTAATAGGATTCACAGACTAAATAGGAAACATTGAAACTAACTTGCAAATTAGTATGCAATGCTTACTTCTTTATTTGCACTGTCGTCGTATTGCTGATGACTGCGTCTTTAGAGTCAATTGTACCACATCTCTAACAATAACATCTGTTAATTCCCTCCAAGCCTTCCTTAACTCTTAACATCCTGTTGAAAATGTTCTAAGTCCAGTATGATTGAGCAGAAAATGCAGCTTATTTATTATGAAATTTACAGGTAAGAAACATAGGTGTTTGAGGTGTTTTCACACAAAAATAGTTCACTTTTAACATATATATATTTCAATAATTCATATCAATTTGTTGTGTGGAACCGTGTCCTACAGGATGTTAAGAGTTATTAAGCAGTTGGGCTTTCTAGAGTATAAACAATTTATTTTTCTTCTCTCAGTCACAACATAAAGAGATTATGAGTGAGAGGTGTCAAACATCTCGAGCAACTAATATACTTTGTGAAGAAAAAATACATACAACAAACTAAATACTGTACTTTGAATCCATGCACATCATTACACAACTGATTTAATTTGAAATGTCACTCAGAAGAAGAGATTCTGAACTATGTCTTATGTTATAATTCCATTCATAACTAGGATGCATTATAGAAATAGAAATCAACCCCAGTACTTGACCAGTACATTATTTCATTGACCCCAGAAAGATGAAAGGCAAAGTTGACCTCAGTGGGATTTGAACTCTGAATGTAAAAGGCCATAACTAAATACCACAAGCCAAGTCAAAATATAGGGACTTTCAGTTCATAATTTGAAATATATATTATTTTCCCTACCATTCACAATGTTTTGCCATACCTTAGGATGTAAGGAAGAGCTCTGGCAGATCAAGCTGAAGGGATATTGACCAAAACGTTCACCGTTTGTATCCTATCACTGACTGAGCACTATAGCCGTAGCCAAGACATTTCTCTTTCAAATGGTATCATTTACCTAGATATAAACAATATCACAGGGATTCTGAAAAAAGCATCCATTTGGGGGTTCAACCAGCTTGAAATAGCAGCCAAACCTCCCTCAAATCACACCTTACTGTCATGAAAAAGAGGACATAATGTAGTTCTAGATACCCTTAAAAAGACAGGATGGACCTGGCTGGAACACTTTTGATCATTGGTCTGGTCAATTACAGCTGACCTATGGCTAAACAATAACACCATTACAGACTGGTATATCACACTGATGTAAGAAGTAGTAACAGCAGTGCTCAGTTAAAATCTTCCCATGAGATTAGCAAAGACAGTAGAAGTAAAACAGTTTCTACTAGCTATGGTTTGGATACCAGCTCAAAGATCAAGTTAAAATTCACTATTATTATGAACGCTCTGAGTTCAAATCCCGCCGAGGTCAACTTTGCCTTTCATCCTTCCGGGGTCGATAAAATAAAGTACCAGT
>JAOPJM010523441.1:0-10517 GCA_027124095.1 Muusoctopus leioderma
CCTGATGGACCCCTACCTGAACACTAAATTCGTTGCTGTACTCATTATTCACTCTCACCTTACTGACTGCACCACTGCACAAGCCATTCATCTATTCCTAGTTTCCTAAGTGACCACCAGATTACAAAGTGTGGAACCCTGTCAAAGGCCTTCTCCAGGTCGACGAATGCTAGGTACAGTAGCTTACTCTTAGCTAAGTACTTCTCCTGCAATTGTCTCACCAGGAAGATGGTATCAGTAATACTTCTTCCTGTTACAAAGCCAAACTGCATCTCATCTAGTCTAATTATGTTCCTAATCAATTGTGTTATAACTCTTTCTGTAACTTTCATAACCTGGTCTAATAATTTGAGGCCTCTGTGGTTACTTCTTTCTAATGCATCTCCTTTGCCCTTGTAGCAGTTGACAATGATGCTGCTACGCCAGTCATTTGGGTATGACACATTCCTGTATTACTTGATATTTTAAGCATCTCAGCGACTATTCCTGCCACCAGATATTTTAAGCATCTCAGCGACTATTCCTGATGGGCCAGCTATCTTCCCTGTCTTCATATTCTTGATTGCTTTTGATACCGTACTGCTGCTCCCCTTGCTAAGTATACTTGATGCCTAGCTTCTCTCCTAGCTACTTGGTTATTCTCTTTGCTGCTCCAAAACATTTATAGTCGAGGGTCTGTGACAAAGGCCAAAATCGATGGCATCTAAGATTTTTAATCTAAAAAAAATACATGTTTTTATTTATTTTAATTTTAATAAATTGTTTTATTTTTATTTCATTTATACCTGCTGTCTTCACTTTTTATTTTTACTTTATTTTTTTATTTCTAGGTCTCATCTTTTGAATGAATTGCAATCATGAGGGGCATGATAAAATACTGGCCACAAAATACCCGACTTTTTATCCTTTCTAATCTGATGCTGGTTACCATGGTTCTGTGCTTAACAGCTCTTTTCTTGCCTTATTGGTTCATTGTCGACTTCCAATTTAAAAACCCTGATGAACCAGTAAAAGTTATCTTACCAACTCTAAAACCCACTACAACCACTGTTGCTTCTACATCACAGATAAATAAAGTAAATGCCACTTTTCCAGTGATTGGTAGGAGGAAACGATCATTGCATCAGAACTACCTACATGCTATTTTGCCAGCTCACATACAACTGCGCCACAAACGCGAGCTTACTAAAGTTGGCCAAACCTTCAACAACTTGTATGTTCCTATAGTAAATGTTGGCCTGTTTTACTTGGAATATCCATATGCCGATTTCAAGACCCTAACTGAGTTGAAGTACAAGCTGGTATCTCTCGTACATCTTGAGAACACTTCTCCAGTTTTAGTTGTTCCTAGTAAGTATTTATTCTGAAAACAGTTCTATGGAAAAGAGTTATATATCATCATCATCATCATCATCATCATTTTATGTCTGCTTTTCCATGCTAGCATGTGTTGGATGGGTTGTCATGGTCTGAGTCAATTCTTATTTGGAGTTACTGCCCTCCTCGATGGGTCGGGGACCACATCTTGCTTGTACGTTCCATTTTTGGGGGCATGTTTTCTATGGCTGGATGCCTTTCCTATCACCAATCACTGTACTGGGTGCGTTTTATTGTGACACCAGCATGGAGAGGTTGTCTTGTCTGCAACAAGGCTAAAGAGTCCTCTCTACTCCACATTGTCCCCATTCGTTTGTTCAGTGGCACCAGAGAGATTGTATCATCTCCAACAAAACTAAAGAGAGTCCCCACTTCCTTTCGTTCGTTCGTTTCTTTTTCCGTACAACTGGGTGTGTAGAAAGGGACATTTTCTATCATGTCACTGGCCTTGGAAGAGGATAGTCTGTGATTGGGCTAAACAGTCTCCTTCCCCCTTGCATTGGTCTAGGATAAAGAGTCTACTTCCCCCTTGCATTGGTCTAGGCTAAAGAGTCACCCCCACTCTGCATTGGTCTTTAGTCTTACTCATTGGCCAACATATTAGACTTGATAGCATAAAGTGGGCTTAGCTATCTGGAGGTTCATAAATGCAGTACAGACCACTGGGTATAAGAGTTACCTCTGTTCTAGTCTATAGGGGTAGCCTGGTATAGTAGGGAGTTTTATTGAGAGATATTCAAAGTGAAATAAATAACAACACGAGGACAAGGAAAAGAATGGTAAAGTGTATTAGGTTAACACTAAATGGAAAGGGAAAGGAAAAAATTGGCATTTCAGATGTTAGTTCTTCATCAGAAAGGGGCAGTGAGAAGAGGGAGAAAAAGAAGAAATAAAAGGAGCTCCCTCTTCTTGTCCTTTTCTGATGAAGGACTAACATCTGAGACACCAATTTTTTCCTTTCTCTTTCCATTCAGCATTAACCTAATACACTTCAGTTTTTTTCCTTGTTCATGTATTGTTATATATTTCACTTTGAATACCTCTCCACACTGACACGGATAAATATCCAGTCACATCCATGGCTTTCACCCCTTAGATTTTACAACCCTACTGAAATACCACCCAGATTTACTTGGATATATTTTGTTTTTATAGAGAGATAGCCTAGTATTTCCCCTAATATCCTACCTTGGTTATAGTGAAGACCACTTAGTATAAAGGGCTGCCTCCATAGTAGTCCATTGGGGTAGCCGGAGAATGTTGATGTCTCCATTGCACTACGTGGTTTGGTATGGAGTTTTTTTTAGAGATAACTGAATATCCTCTCTATATCTTACCTCATTTGTCAGAGGAGAGCCCTTGTTGGAGTATAATAGCAAATGTGCAGATGGTTATTCTAGGCATTGTCAGCTGGAGTTAAGGGTGTCCCATTTACACTGCATCAGCCCTTGTTGCAGGTATAATGGCAATTAGGCATACGGTTTTTCAGTGGCAGGCAGGCTGATGCTGTCTCCATGGTACCAGGTAGGGAGTTTAGGTAAAGAACAAGGAGAATTTATTGTGTTGGTGTTCAGGCTAATAGACTATTGCCTGCTGGGCCTGCATAGTCAGAATGGGTGGTGGGAGTGGAATAAGAGAGCCAGAGAGGTAAAGAGAGTAGAGTACTTATTGTGTTGGCGTATAGGCTAATAGACTAATGCCTGAAGGGCTCACATGGTCAGAATGAGTGGTTGAGTAGCATAAGGGAGCCAGAGTGATATGAGTAAGAGGGTGATAGAAGAGAAAGAAAGAGCAATAGACAGCTACATAATGGTTGTTGGTGAGAAGACTGAATAGACACAACATGTCATAGTCCTTTGTCATCTCCTTAGTGAGGTTTAGACTATTGAGATCAGTCTTCACCATTTCTTCCCATGTCTTCCTAGGTCTCCTTCTCTACAGGTTCCGTCCATGCCCATACCAATGCAGTCTTCTCTCTTGCGCACTACATTTTATTCTTATATCCAGTTTTTCTCTTAGCTCATTTGTTCATACACAGTAACATTATACATCCAGAGGAGCATGCTTGTCTCATTTCTCTCCAGTCTTTGCAAATCCTCTACATTCAAGGCCCAAGTCTCACTACCATGTAACATCACACTTTGTACATAAACATCGTACAATCTGCCTTTCAATCTGAGAGAGAAATCCTTTGTTGCCAGCAGAGGTTATAACTCCCTAAATTTATGTATATATATATATATATGAAAGAGAGAATGAATATTGAATTGTTATAGCTTTAAGATACTGTTGCATGTTGTTTTAGTAGTATAATGCAATGCAATGTTGTTGTTTAGCCCCAGATCAGCCCTGATTGGACAGACCTATGGTAAAAGGCATTTCAGCTGTAAACATCCCATCCTTTTGGACATCAGTGACTACATTGTCCAATGTGTCTTTTTTAAAGATAGTAGGGTGTGATTTGAGGTAGATTTGGCTGCTATTTCTAGTAGATCAAGGGACCACTTAGAGGCTCCCTCATTGGTTCAAACAATGTAGAGTAGTGCATTGCCTGAAATCAAAGATCATGCTTTCCTTCCCGTAAGCATGTAAATTAACTTTAAGAGATTAATTCTTAATTTCCTTAAATTATCTCCCCCTTTCTTTGGGAGTCACTAACAATTGTCACTATCTTTTCATATTTTTTTTTGCTCTTAACCACAGACACAATTTAGTGTTAGTGGCAGCACTCTCAGCCATTTGCAAAGTCCATCCGTGTTCTTGTCTAGTGCAATATACTGTTGTGTAATAGTATAGTGTTCAGAGAGCTTTCAATAGTTATTGTTGTATGTGTTGAGTAGTGCTGTTGCTCCCAGTGGATGCTATGTCACAAAGTTGCACCAATATTTTCCTATTAACAATTTTATTTGTTTTGTTTCTTTTGTCAGGAGTTTAGTCCCTCCATATAGAGGTAGGAATGTTTTCTGTGATCAAGCAGAATGCAACATGTATAGGGATAATTATTTGAAAGCAAAAGACTGACTCAAAGATCCAACACCATTAAGATATAGCATAGTTTTCTCTTGCAATATACACTTCAGTATATTGTACTACTCTGTTGTTGATTGTGTATGTTGTAGTATAAGAAACAAAACTATATATAAACAAAATATAGGCGGTGAATTGGCAGTCATTAAAGCGTCGGATAGCATGCTTTGCAGTATTCATTCTAGTTCACTGCACTCTGAGTTCAAATCCCGCCGTGGCCTACTTGGGTGGTAGATTTAATCCGTCGCCCATTTTAACACCACCACCTGGCCCTTGGGGGTGTTTAGTGGAGTCCACTCTGTTGCAAGCATTCGGGCGAGGTCTCCGGTCTGAGGATAACTTTCTCCCTCCCACCAGTCTCGGAGGCCATGAAACAGGGTGATTGGCACTGCCTCCTGTTTTTGTAATCCTCAGAGGATTGAAACAGTATGGCCAAGTAGATAAAGTATTGGACTACAAACTTACAGGTCTTTATTTCAAATCTACTATTATTGGTAGCTTTTCCCATCAGAGGAATTGAATTTAGCACTGCAGGTGTAAAACATACTTGTAAATTTCAAGATGAATTATACCACCAATGAATGGAATGTACTCAGAGCTAAGTGAATTTGTCCGAATTATGTGACACAGTGCTGACTACAGGATATGAACTGCTAACCCATTGATTGGTTACCTGATTATCCATTGGCCACCAAATTACCTTAGATATAGTAGCAGTTTGGCCTATTTAGATATGGTATTGGACAACCAGCTCGTACATCTATCATCATCATGAATTCAAATTCACTGCAAGCATCTTGTTATATATCTGGGTAAAACACTTAATTCTATCTCTACCTCAGGTCACCTGGCTGTTGTGAATATGAACCTTATCTTCTTGGAATGTTACCTGAAATAATCTTGAGAGATTTATTTCTCATCTACTGAACATCCTCGAATCAGAGCTAAGTGTTGGCTCATAAGTACCTCATGGGCTAATAGAAACATTTTTCTCACAGGTAGTGGTCCCATGCACAATGGACTTGGTCAGTATTGGTCAGTCTTAGCTCATCGGAGTCAGCAGAAATTGGGTACTAACTCAAAAGCAACTGAGATTTAGAGTAGGGATAAATTCTGCAACTATTGTTGTTGTTTAGCCCCAGGTTGTCCCTGATCCAGCAGACCTATGATCAAAGACATTCCAGCCATTACCATCCTGTTTTTTTTTTTCAGACACAGTATATCTAAGACTACATTCTCCAATGTATCCTTCCTTTTTTAAAATCATAAGTACGATTTGAGAAAGATTTGGCTGCTATTTCTAGCTGGTCGAATGACCACATAGAGGGTCCTTTGTTGATGTTCCAGCAACTAATTCAGAAAGTATATATATATATATATTACATTAATATCAACACAGAAAGTAGAGGTGGTGGATTTTATGATACTATAATGGAGCATGCAAGAGTGTTGTATTTTGGAGATTTGTTGTTGGTTGAATATCATCATCATCATAGCTTTTACGTCTGCTTTTCTATGCTGGCATGGGTTGGATGGGACTTTTTGAGGCAGTTTTCAACAGCCAGATGCCCTTCCTAACCCCAACTCTTTTAGTCACCTCTTACGATAAGCAGGGATATGGTGTACTTATTCTAAAAACCAGGATACACACGGTATGTAATTGTATAATCTGCTTATGCAGAATCAGCTAGTTTCTATAAATGAGGGTCTTTGAAGACTTTGGGTTTCATATAGTTCATTAGAGGCATGCAAAGGTTATGAGTGCTGCATCTCTTCTGGCAAACTTAGAAGAAAAAAATCCCACAACCCATTGAGTCATACGGTTACCACTGAAGACTTCGTTTTCATGTAGTGTATCTTGGACAAGTCAGCTTATGGAACCCATCCCCCTTGAAGTTTAAAAATTTTTTTTTTATTGCTTAATCAGAGGAGGAAGGACAGTGCCCTTGATACTTTTCAGGACCTCTGAGACTGGTGGGAGGAAGTTATCCTCAGACCAGATACCTAACCCAAATACTTGTACACAGAGTAGACTCCACTAAAGGACCCATAGGCCAGGTGATGGTGTTAAATGGGGTGATAGTAAGTCTGCCACCCAACACACAGAGAAATTGAACTTAGCACACAGTAAACTATTGAAACTCTTGTGAATTTCACACTGTTGCCATTGCATTTGTTCCTCTCCTGCAGTATCTATTTGCATTTGTCATCAGTATTGCAATATGTTGGTGGTCAAGTTCAGTGCTTTGACCACCAACATATTGCAATACTGATGGCAGATGTGGACTTACTGATTCTTCAGCTGGTAACCAGCACCTCCCTTGATGTTGACGGAGGCAATTCAGTCTCCCACTCATTGTCAATAACAATGCATAATCAAAGTACATTTTTGTTATTGTAGTGTTAATACTACTCTAATGTTTTTAGAAGCTTATCTGCTGGTTAGTGCTTGTAGTGTGTTGATGAGTGACTCTTTATTGATGAACCAGAGAACAGTATTTTTGGATGCAGTCTAGGATTTGTTATAGTGTGTGTGTTTGTGTGTGTGCATGGTAGTAGCACCATCTCAGATGTGTGAGCTTAGAAGGAATGCTATCTCAGAGGTAGTTACGGTTTTTGACTGTAGAGCAAAACATCATGAGTTCAAACATTTGGACCATATACAAATCATACAACACTGTTTGCTGTACAAAGCTAGCCCCTATCCTTTTCAATATTTCTCTCCCTACAAACTTTCTTCTCCTGCCAATTACCAACCTATCGCTCTCACTTCCAACATATGAAAGGTGATAGATCAGTTCTTAACAATTGTCTTCTTCAACACTTTAGGTCCCTGTCCATCATCAGTATGGCTTCCATAGAGCCAGATCTACTGGGACCTGCTCTCTTATGTCACTCACCTGCAGTCCCTTGCTTGTGAGAAATTCAATGAAAACCATGTTGTTGCACTTGACATTGGCAAAGTATTTGACTGTCTGGCATGCAAATCTCTTGGCTTAGCCACCCGCCTATGGACAGACTTAGTCTCATCTTTTGGGTTGTAAACTTTCTGTTAGAGTGGATCATCACAGTGTCTGCTGATGGGACTCTCTCTGAACTACACTAGTGTGCCCCAAGGTTTGGTTATGTTGCTCACATTCTTCCTCCCGTATATTGTCTCCTCTAACAATGCTCACTCCTATGTAGATGATATCACTCTTCATCCTCTCTAACCTTCCACGGGCACCATTCACATGCAACCTAGATACCTTATGTCAAACCTGCACTGCCGTCATGAACAGAGACCATGAAAACATTTTCCAATGGGGATATGACAATTTTGTCTGTCCTTCAACTGCACAGACTCAGTCATGGTGCACATCAAGGAAACAAATATTGTACCTCAGCTTCTCTAGTCTTGAACAACATGCAATTAAAACCTTCAAAAGTTACTACAAGTGTTAGGCCTCACAATACTGATGTTCTCTCCTGACAATGTCATATTCATGACATTTCATAACATAGTAAAAACTTTGTCCCAAAGACTGGCTTTTTTCTTCAGTGTCAGAAAATACTTTAGCTGTGAACAGGTGTTGACTCCCTACAGAGCTCAAGTAAGACCCACAATGGAATACTGCTCCCACATCTGGGATGGTGTGCTGCTGCTACACACAGACATCTTAGACTGCATCTAAAAGTAATCCAACTGGCTGATTGCCAAAGACTCACTAACACACTTTAACCTCTAGCCCATAGATGTGCTGTCTTGTCACCCTGCCTTTTCTACCACTGCTACAATGGCCTCTGTTCCACCTCCACCTGACACACACACCTCTCTTTCTGTCATCGTCTATACTGTGTGTGTGTGTCCAGCTCCTGCACAACCACTGTGCCCAGTCTTTCTTCCCCAGTACGTCAACCCTCTGGAATTTTTTTCTTGCATTTGTAAATTTATAGATGTTCAAACTGAACATCAGTCACATCAATCTCACCAGTATTGTGGGGTTCATGGGCACATCCTTTTCTTCCAGGTTTAATCCCACTGCAGGGCACCTTGGGCAAGTGTCATCTACCATAACTTTGTGTTGACCAATGCCTCAAGTAAAATTTGGTAGACAGAAACTGTGGAGAAGCTGACTATATATATATAAGTATCCCGGATTTTAGAATGGGTACACTGTATCTCTGCGTGTCGTAAGAGGCAACTAAAAGGGTTTGTATCAAGAAGGGCATCCTGCTGTAAAGTATTGCCTCAAGAAGTCCCTCGTTCAATGTATGCCAGCATGGAAAGGCGAATGTATGTATGTGTGTGTGTACGTGTACATATATAGTGTGTGTGTGTGTATATTGACGAGGGAATGGTTGATAAATCGGTAAGTCAAACAAAAATACCTTGGGGTGTTTAATCTGTGAGTTACGTCCCTTAGGTGGACTCAGCCATTTGATGCGTGGAGATTGATGAAATAAATACCAAAGTACTGAGGTCAATAAAATTGACTAAAACTCTTGAAGGTGTGCTCCAACATGTTTGCAGTCCAGTGACTTAAACCCATAAAAGGAAAACTGTATTTATATTTTTCTTTGCTTTCAGAAACTTTGTATGTTGGCCAGGTTTTGTATTCCATTGGTATGTTTGCTTTAACCATGTGTACTGTTGGAATATTCATTTTGGCATGCCAAAAATATGGCTCTATCACTGGCGAGATTGCAGCTGCGGGCTTTGTAACATTTTCAGGTGAGTTAATTGTATATAATATAAATGTAATTGTATATAATATAAATGTAATTGTTACATATGTTTTTATATATTTGTGTGTGTGCACTATACTATGGTAAAAACAAAGCATGAAAAGACTTGATGTTCTTGCTAACTAAAGGATCTAGGTCAAGATACTTGATTCCTGGCATCAAGACACTTCTTTTTAAAATGGCTCTGTCTACCTAACTGTAAATAGCTACCATAAGTGGTACATTTCATCATTGTAAACAATATGAGCACTATATAATTATTGAGTATTTCATTATCCAGCGGTGCTGAGTTCAAAATCTTCATAAGGAATGAGCTCTGCCAGACAACCCCTTTTGTTACCATATTTCTAATGAAATACACTGCCTTTGGAGGGATTTAGTAAAATAACTAACTTTCTCATTATTAAGTAGGTGTTTGGAACATAACTTAACAAAAAGTTCTTACAAAAAACTATAATGGATGGTTTAAATATAGATATAACACTTTAAAACAAAGGTTTTTTTTATCATAGAAACAGGGGTGGTTTCAGGCGGGTTGGTATCAAAAGGGTTAAACTGTTACAAGAGAGCACGTGTCTTCTGCCATAGCCTTGGATAGCCAAATGCCTTGTAAGTAGAGCAGAGGCAACTGTAGTACTGGTAGAAGAGGCAGATTGAGGAGACAGTATGTCTGTGGCTCAGAAGTTAGAGTATTTTTGTGAGAGATTTCATGCCTATCAGTGGTGTGACGTTTCTTTCAATGTAGTATAAGATATCTGTGTTGTGTGTAGCAGCAGCAGCACCATCCCAGATGTGGAAGCAGTAGCAGATGTGGTAGCAGCAGCACCATCCCAGATGTGGAAGCAGTACTCTATCGTGGGTGGCACCTGAACTTTGTAGAGGATTAGTAGTTGTTGGTGATTGAACTATTTTCTGGTCTTGAAAAGGAAGACCAGTCTTTGTGATGCAGTCCTTGATATCTTGAGGATGTGCATTCGCCAGGACAGATCCTCAGTGATGGTGAGGCCTAGCATCTGTAGCAGCCTTGAGGGTTGTAGTTGCATGCTGTTCATGTTTAGGATGGGGCAATGATGTTTTTTTTGTTAATATGTGTAGTGATTATGTGTTTGTCTGTTGAGGGAGACAAGATTGGTATGACCCTATTGGGAGATGTTTTTGAGGTTTCTGTTTATGGAATCAGTACAGATTTGGCATTAGGTATTGAAGAAAGTAAGGTTTGGAGGATAAACATTGGGATTTGAAAAATTATTAAATTATTTGAAAATGTTGATTTTAAGTAAGATTTAACATATATATATATCATCGCTTTTTTTTTTTACGTCCGTTTTTCCATGCTAGCATGGGTTGGACGGAGAGAGAATTTTTGAGGCAGAATTTTGACGGTC
>JAOPJM010523460.1:0-10515 GCA_027124095.1 Muusoctopus leioderma
ATATCAGTGATGTGCCCTCTTGCTAGACAAGGTAGGCAGTGCCTTCCCAGACTAAAACTATAAATATAATTATTATTAAATATAAGAAGTAAATAATTTCTAATACATTATAAAAAGTGCTAATTTGATGCATGAAATTCAATGTAAAATTTAGTATATATATATATATATATACTAACACGTGATGGTATTGTGATGTTAGTGAAACTGCAAGATGCATTAAATATAGTTAACATAAAGGCAGAATAATTTCTGCCTTTTGCTATACAGTGAGTAGTGTGTAGATGTAAACATCAATACTGCTGAAAAATACTTTCATTGTTGAATACTTTCATTCTTTATAATAAATAATATTCAGACGTGTCAATTTGTTTATGTTCACCAGCAATATAATTAATTTGCCTCTGGGTGATTGAGCTAAGTTTTAGAGTCATATTTTATTTCAAAATGTAACCCTTTTCAAATATCGTCAGTGAGTCTCTTAAACATTTTTCTAAGCTGTCTAACGAAGAAAAGTCAAATGTGATTAAAAATGGTAAACCAACACCTGAACAGAAACAGTGTCAACAGCGTAAAGGTACAAATATAATTACATTTCAAACCATGTGTGATACTGCAAGAAAGAGTGGTTTGTGTGGCTGTATTACAAAACATTACTCTTTTGTTTCCCATGCTTGTTATTTTCAAGCGTGTGGGTAAGAATGGGATATTGGGGTTTAAATAATTCACCTGATGTTTTAAGTAAACATGAAAAGTCTGCTGCACATTGTGTCATAGTGACAAAGCCTTTTGTTGACAATTATTTACTTTATTAATGCCTACTGCCTGCTCTGAGTATTTATTCATGGCATATGCAATATATATTATATATATACACCCCACCATCCTCTATCTTCTCCAGAATGTTCATGCCTGATGAGTGTTGTTATGTAATATAAACTAATCTCACAAAACAACATGTACCTTTTGTAGCATGGATCATAACAGTGTTTGTATTACATATATATATGTTTACATCTGGACAATTAAATGAATGTACACTTCACATACAGAAGTATATATGCTACAATTTAGAGCATACCTAAGGGAGAAATCTGCCCAACATCCTCCAGCCACTGTCATCAATCTGCATCATGTCTTTTCTACTGCTTTTACAACAATCTCTGCTTCTCTCAACTTGCTACCACACCCATCTCTCCTCTTCCCATAATCAATTACTGACTTGCCTCCAAGACCCCCATACACACAGACATAATCTAAACACTTTTCCTGATTCTGCATCTAACTTGAAATTATTTGCCACCCATGTTTTCCACATTTGAGCAAGTAACCAGCAACAATTCTAACTAGGTACATTTTAACTAACCTCACCGGTTTATTCCAGTTCACTGGTTTTGACAGGTGTTTAAAAAGACATGTTAAAGACACTTTTTCCTCTTCTTCAATCCAATACATATTTTAAAAAGGCCCACTACCAACCTTGCAAGTGTCCTTTTACTATTATACCAAGTTATGAGTAAATGGTCTATCCATCTACTCTATACAGTCCAAATACAATATACCAGCCTGCTTGCAATGCCAACAAACAGGTAGTAAAATCACTGAATACTCACCACTACCAGCTTTACTAAAGATGGAACACAAACACAAATCTTTGAATGATTGTGTCACCAAATTGGTAAAATAGAGCTACATTTTTACTATATTTCCCCGATGGTGCAAAAGAGTAAAGAAATTGAACTAGCATAGTTTCTTTAAGTAGAATTAATAAAACTTCTTTCTAATAGTTTAAGTTAGTGTTAAAATATTTAATGTAGAGAACATCAACATTTTTATTAGAAATATTTATGCAGTGAAGAAAAAGCAACATTAGCTCAATGACTAATATCATTTGAAACGTTTCAACAAGTACAGGAGACAACTCTGGACATATTTCAGTCTTATCAGGCCTCTTCAGTGAAGCATAGACTTCACTGTACTTGCCAAAATAGTGATAAGAGAATCACTAAGTAGATGCACAATATTGTATATAAGTAGGCAGGAAAAATTAGCATATTAGAAAAAAAAAAGTCACCAAAGTTAATTACTAGGAGACGCCATCTGCATGAAAAACAACAGTTAGTGTTAACATATTTAATGTAGTGAGCATCAAAAATCTAATTAGAAATAATTATGAAGTGAGGAAAATACATTAGCTCAATGACTAATATTATTTTAATCATTTCATAATTATTCTTTCTAATAAGTCTCAAAAGTCTTGCGTTATTATTATTATTATTGTTTTCATCCTGCATTGAGTCTGACATGCTAATGACTGCCTTTAAATATAAATATTGAGAACACCTTATTTTGATATGTTATGGCATGACATAACATATCAAAATAAGGTGTTCTCATTATTTATATTTAACTATATATATATATATAATGGGTTCCCATATAGTTTCCATCTGCCAAATTCCACTCCCTAGTTATTGGTCACAGTGAGTCTATGGTAAAAGACACTTGCCCAGTGGGATGGAACCCGAAACCACATGATGGCGAAGCAAACTTCTTAACCTCACAGCCATGCCTGCACCAATGTGCACTTTCTCTAGATACCCTACTGAAAGACGAAGTCTTCAGTAAGGCCCAAGTTATCCAATAGGTTATTGAATTCCACTATCACAAGAAATCACATTAAAAACATCCTATTAGAACAGGACATCAAAGGTTTAGAAAGAATTTTACACAATTTTTTTATTAAATTATACCTACAGATTTGATATTTAACCAGCTGTAATCATGAATTCTCTTCGTCCTTTCACCATGAACCTCTAAAGTCTATAAAGCTAGAGTTTAAACCCAGTTTTTGTAGCATTAAGCACCCGAAAAACAAATTCTCCACAAGATCACATGCAATTATTACAAGTAAATTCTTCACAACAACTGAAACCTATTCTTCTGCTAAATAATCAGAAATAGAAGCAAGGGTCTTACCATATTACCATGAATGTATTTTGGAAATTTTCTAATAGCAGGCACATTAATTGATATGCTCTACACAAATAGAATTATTTCCTAACAACCCTGTATTATATACATTCGTGTTCATTTATTATTATTCTATACATACACAATGTCATTAACTTTTATTGGAAGATAATATTTTTGATGCTCGGCATGATTTACATACAGATTGAAATGTGGGCTCAGTGTGTATATATATATATATATATATAAATATGGATTAGATAATTTACACGGTTAGCGTTAACGAAAAGACAGAAAAACAAAACATGAAGAAAGTAGCCACACTTTGTCAGCCACCAGACTTGCGGAAGACACACGTCGGTGGCTGACGAAGTGTGGCTGCTTTCTTCATGTTTTGTTTTTCTGTCTTTTTGGATAACGTTATCCGTGTAATTTATCTAATCCATATTTATTAGGCAATGCAATGCAGTTTTCGTTCCTTAACCAATTATTGTCATATATATATATATATATATCATCATATATATATATATATATATATATATATATGTATGTGTGAGCTTAAAATATTTACTGATGTATATGAGTTTTTAGTTTGCTTCTTATGTCATTTCATTAGTGGGGTAATAGTGATAGGTGTCTGGAGTCCTCTAGGTCTTGTTTTTAGTTTGATAATGAGTGTTAGTTCGGTTGGGATTTAGTGATTATGGATTTTTACAGGTAAGTGTTAGCTAATATTTAGTTATGGTGGATTTGTGACATATACACACACACACACACATATATATATTATTATTGAGTGAGACATGGTCCCCAACCCATCTAGGGGAGTGGTGACTCCGAATAAAAACTGAATCAGACCGAAATCACCCATCCATCCAATGACAGCCTGGAAAGAGGATGTTAAACGATGATGATGATTGTTATTATTATGTGCTTCTTCGTAGGAACAAGACATCCACATATTAAATAAAGTAGTCAATACTTTAGCAAGTAATGAAGCAAGCATGATCTGCTGGTTGTTTAATGTTAGTGTGCATGAACGACGGAGCACAAACGAGTGGAGAGAAAAGCTGGGTATGAGAGGAATCAGATGTTATGTGCAAAAGAGAGAGAAGACTACTCTGGTACGAGTACGTGATTCATATGGAGGATACCAGTTGTATGAAGAAGTACCAAGCACTTGAAGTACATGGAACCCGTGGAAAAGAGACATCTAGGAAAACCTGGGATGAAGTGGTGAAGGCTGACCTCAAGAAGATGACAAAGGACCGCAATGATTGGCAACATGCAGTGCTGTAAAAGATCTGCTCACCGATGCAAGCATGGCAGATCATTATAAAATAGAGGTGTTGATGGAGACTGGAATGTATCACTGCCCAGTAATAGGTAGATGGAGACTTAAGTCTCCATCTACCAATTACCCTTTGATTTATCACCCCCTGTCCTATTTGCTGTACCACGCCATGTGTAAATGGGGGTGGCATTTTTATTCTGGCCGTTCAACTTTACTCACTATCACCTCTCGTATCACAATGCCTGAGTCTACCCATCCATCTTCACTCACCTACTATCATTATCACTCTTCCCCCACCATCACCTCTCTTCTATCATGACACCTGTTCACTCATCTACCACCCTCTACTCATGTGCCCCTTAGTTGACATTTAGTGCTCTCACCTATCACCCACCTCTACTGCCATCCATCACGACTCTCTCCTACCATGATACAATTATGTCACATCTATACTGCTGCTACTCATACTCCTACCAGCACTCAATATTTAGCTATCACTATGTTTCTCCTATTCCTCTTCCCCTACCATCCAATCACTACTACTCTCCCAGTCATACGTTTTCCCTCCTACCCTCTCATACACAACTCACCTATTCAAATTCTTTGTCACGTTTGCTCTCAAAGAACGGAAACTATGGAGTGCAGAGAGGACTCCTTAGCCTTGCAAGAGACAAGGCATCCTCTCAAGTGTCGGTGCCATGATAAAATACATTCAGTACACTCTGTAAAGTGGTTGGGTGGAGAGGACTCTTGAGTTATGTCATGGACATGACAACCTCTCTAGTGATGGTGCCATGATAAAATACACTCAGTACACTCCGTAAAGTGGTTGGTGTTAGGAAGGGCACATCCATCTGTAGAAACCAAGCCAGATGAACCTACAAGCGAGATGTGGTCCTCTGATCCGTCTAGGAGAGTGGTGACTATGAGTAAGGACTCAAACTGAAATCATCCGTCCATATATATATATACATATTACACACACATATATATGTATATATATATACTATGAGTAAAATAACAAAGGAAAACAAGGCTAATTACTTAATAAATTTGTTTTGTTTTCTTTTGTTATTTTACTCTAAATTTATTACAGCCTGTACACCTACAACCTATGAATGTATGTATAAACACAAATACATTTTTGTGAGTGTAATCTAATATATTGAGTTCTAAATAATTGGTTACATGTCGTGCCTTGTAAAAGCACATTAATAACACACACAGGTGCCGACTACTTAAGAAGTGATTTTAAATGCTACAGTTTATATCAATTTCCCTACATGGAAACATCTTGGAAAAAAGTAAAATTTACATATTAAAATTTTAAAAAACCAAGTAAAATGTCCTTAAATTACATCAGTAATCCATACACAGTTAATTTCGTCCATTTTACAGCCACAAATCGGAGTTCTGAATTAATCACGTGTAGTTTGTTAAACGGTAAAAGTTAACAAAAATAAACAGAGGAAGTAACTCCTCTCTATCTGTTTTATTTCAACTGTATTACTATTTGCATATATCTCCATTTTATTTACCTTACTATCATTGTATCTACGCTGTTTACGATAGACATTCGTCACGAATATATATATACTTCTTTACAGTAGTAAATCACTTGCCCAATAAACAATGGGATTCTCTTAAGTTATTTTTCATCCTAGATTTCCTTATATTCTACAGTAGTTTTCTAGTGTTATAAAAGTATTTTAGTTACAGATATTTCCTACAAAGATTAGATACTTCCGAAACATTAAGTTTTCGTACAAGCAGTAAATATAATAGATAAAAATTATATGAAGTAGTTATCCTAGTATTTTCTTATATTCTACACTAGTATTCTAACATTATAAAAGTATTCAGTTATACTTATTTTCTACAAAGTGTAGATATTTCAAAATATAGTTAAAATATAGTTAAAATATATATAATTTTTATACGGTAGATTCTAAGCACTAAATATAAATAAAAATCGTTTGAAATAGTATTCTAATATTTCTTATATTCTAGTATTGTAAAAGTATTTAGTTAGTTATTTTCTACAAATGTTAGATATTGTTAAACACCTTTATATACTCTTTTACTTGTTTCAGTCATTTGACTGCGGCCATGCTAGGGCACCGCCTTGGAGGTCAATCAGATTGACCCCAGTACTTATTCTATCGGTCTCTATTGCCGAACCACTAAGTTACGGGAGGAGACAAACACATATATACATATACATATGACGGGCTTCTGCAGTTTCCGTCTACCAAATTCACTCACAAGGCATTGGTCGGCCCGAGGCTATAGAAGACACTTGCCCAAGGTGCCGCACAGTGGGACTGAACCTGAAACCACGTGGTTGTGAAGCGAACTCCTTAACCACACAACCATGCCTAATTGTTTTTATCTTTTAACATGATATATTGTTTTCAAACATGCACTAATATTATTTCTCATCCACATTCGCTTATTTTGATAGCCACACGTTGGCCAGGATTGGAAGTCTGGAGAAGGTCTGTTTTCAATCAATCCTAACCAACGTGTGACTATCGTCTTTAATTAATCTTACACTCGAAATGTTTAGATATGCTTCAGTTTAGGTAACCAACCAGAAATCCCGTTTGGCTTGACGACTTCGTCACATCATCTGGGTCCTTGTCCACTCATACTCCTCCACCATCGTCGCATACAACTTTTCTCACCCCATCACACGTTCTTCCCGCCAACGTTGTTTAGAGATGGAGAGAGTGAGTGTTATTCACCCCGTCACTCCTCCCATCTGCTAACCTGCCTCAACCTCCACCTTCCCATTTGGATTTGGTAACTGACACTGTCTGTCTGACTTTTTCAACTCAGATGGTATCTTCTTTCGCCTCTGTTGATGTTAATTCACCGCCCAATTGCGTTCTTTGTGCTCGTAAAAGTCGTTTCTTGAAACAGATCAAATGTCAATTATGCAACAAAAATTATTCAGGAGCTCTGTTGGTATTACTAATGTTCAAACCAAAAGTTTACCAAATTGGTCTTGTAAACAATGTTACTTTACCTCTGTTACTTTATCCCTGACATTTATCGCAAGGTAGATAACTTTGTTCCGGTGACCAGTTTGCTGTTGAGGATTTCGCTGTCTTGAGGAGTCTACCCATTGTCAAAACTCATTAACTATATTCCAAAGGGGGCTCGGAATTTCTTTGCCCGTGCTCTCTCCAAACTTTAAAAAAAAAGTATGTTTGTCTAATAATTGGTAAAGATTGTTCTTATTCCCACATGTTACTCTTCACGTGTCTGACGAAGAAACTAGTTCACTCACTTCTTAAAACGGCAATTCGAATTATATGAAACCTTATCAACTATTTCTTATCTCAGGTCGGGAGTAAATACAAAAGCTACAGCCAAAAATACCAGTTATTGTCCAATCCTAAAGAAAGCCATCATCGCCAAATTCAGCGAATATGACATCAAAGAGGCAGTCCGTCTTCTTCCCTTTCCACATTCGCTCGGCGTAACGCGGAGTCCCTCGAACATTTGAGATGGATAATTATTCACACTGGCCCTAACCACCAATGTTACTTAAGACCAGTTTTTACCTCAGATAATGTTAGAAAGGCGATCACATCCTTTCCAGCAGAGTCAGTTCTTGGAATTGATGGTCTTCGCCCCCAACACCTTAAAGACGGCATCTCCCTATCGACCGGAGATACTGGCTTCGAGTTTTTGGATTGTCTCACACAGGTCGTAAACACGATTTTTCCCGAGAGTATCCTCCCCTACATACGTCCCTTGTTCTTTGGTGCTAACCTGTTAGGTCTCCTTCAGCCTAATGGCGATCTACGCCCCATAGTAGTTGGGTGCACTTTGAGACAGCCCACGTCGAAAGTGTGCTTGTCATCGGTCTCCTACCTCCTCTCTTCAGAATTCACACCCGTTCAGCTCAGAGTTGATACTAAATTGGGATGCGAGGCAGCCGTCCACGTCACGAGGACATTCGAGAGCACTCCTGCTGAGGTCTCCAGAGTGGTTCTCAAACTTTACCTAAAATCACCATAAATTGAATCAGGTGCGATATCATCCTCAGCTCAGTAAAAGGGGGGACTCCACCGCTCTACCACTATGTTTGGCAAGGATATCGGGAGCCTTCTTTTCTCTTCTTTGGTGACAAGTCCATTCTTTGTACCTCCGGAGTTCAGTCGGATGACACCATTGATTCTTCACTGTTTGTGTTGGGTATCGATGATATTGCTAGGTTGGGATCTGGTACCTTGATGCATGTTTGGGGGTGGGGCGGCTAGATAGGGTCCTTGCTACAGCGAAGTTGATGACTGACGAACTTGGTTCTATGGATATTTAAATTAACTGTTCTAAATGTGAACTTCGGATACTTAATCGTTCATTTTCGCAACATCAGGCTACGGGGGATTTATTCAGCGAATTCTTTCCCTCCATCATGGTCCCTCCCCCATCGGCGTGGTGTTCCCTTGGAGCCCTAATTTTAGATCTTGCTTAATTACCTCAATGTTTTAAAGTAAATATTTAAGGTTAAATATTTACTTAAAAACATTGAGGTAATTAAGCTCCATCAAGGTTTTTTATTCTTAAGAATTATTTGTTGATCCCTAAGTTAGTATATTCTCAGAGTTAGTCCCTCATTTAGATTCTCGTTCTCCCTGCACATTTTTGACGACTTAATTTTATAAGAAACTCGAAAGTTTGGCCAATGTTAAACTTGCTTCGGAATCCCTTGACCAAGCTGCGTTGACTAAACGATTCGGGGTTCTAGGTTTATGCAAATGGTCTTCTCTATCTCCTCCTGTTTCTTTTCTTCGTTCATGCTTGCTCCTCTTTGATGGGCAACATCTCCTTTTGAACATAGACTAGCTCCAACAGGGCGGTGGATGAGCTCTACTACTGTGGAGAGGGTGTGGTTTGTTAATTCCATAACAGGGTAAATTGACGCAGTGAGTTTGGGACAATTCACAGTCGAAATATATTTTCGACTCTCTTTTTGACTAATCCTATCAATATTCAAGGTGTCGTTTACTTTCTGCGAGTGCTAAATGTTCTAGGGATTGGGTTCTGGGGATTAGATTGGATTGGTGAACATCGGTGATTTACTTAGACCAGATGAGGTCCGCATCTCCATCGCTCTTAGAGTTGGAAGCTGATATGTGCGGGGTAATGTGGCAAGCTCCTCGATCACGGGGGTCTTTGTGGATTGTCATGTCGACTGAATGCTTGTCGCTTCGCTCGCCACACTGAGATAAATTTAATTATAAAAAGAGCCCTAGCCAGAGTAAATATTCCCTCAGTACTAGAACCAGTGGGATTGACCAGAGACAATAGCAAGACCCTTTGCTTTTGGGCTAGAGGTAGATCCCTCATATGGGACGCCACTGTTGGTGATTCTTTCGCTCCATCATAAATCCTAAATGCAGTAGGGGAGGGGGCTACTGTGTCCGTAACCGAACGTAATAAGATCCAGAAATATCGTAGTCTGCTGGTAAACTATATTTTATAACCGATGGCATTTAATACAAAGTTATTGCCATCGTTTGCGTCTCGTCTTACCGAAATATCACATGATGCTTGTAAGGATGCTCAGCCTCGCGACCACCCGCGGAAATTCCACGAGTATTTTGGGTTGCCTTAAATTTTTTAGAGGAAAATACCGGTATTCCCTGTTGAAGAAGTGTGTATGTCTTTTTGACTCATTTTTGTAGTTATTATCCATTTACTTTTATAAATTATATTCTTAATTTTCTGATTTATCTTTCAAAGTTACCTCCCTTGCAATAGACGATTAATATCAGTGACAGTAATGGCAATTATTAGCGACATCAACAACTAGCAATATCAAAAATTACACCTTTAAATTACAATACCATAACGTACAACCTGAATATATTTATTTACATTTACATAATTATATGTGGTTAAAGTGAAAATTCTGTGAGAAAACAATAGAATTCGAAGAAAAACGTTTAAGAGCTACATGAGATACATTAATGGATAAAGTTTGCATGTTATATATAATAATGGAACTCCGTCTGAATTTCAGACAATGAGTGTTCAGTTATTCGGTCAACTGAACTACCAACTTACTGAATTAGCGTGTAAGCGGCTGAGTATTCCACAGACACGTGTACCCCTAATGTAATCAGCAGGCAAATCAGAGTGACAAAGTGTCACATTTTCAACACTCTAGTGTTATTATTTTTCTCTCTCTATATATATATATACACACACATACATACATAAAATAT
>JAOPJM010523468.1:0-10515 GCA_027124095.1 Muusoctopus leioderma
GCACCCTCAGACATAGGTTGTGGATGGTTCTACACCACCACGAACATATATGTGTACATCCTTGTATATATGTATATATATATATATATATATATATATATATAATTTCAAATATATGAATACATGCAATGTTAGAAGCATTAAACAATGGAAAAATGAGTAAACACCCCAGCACCAAGATTTCATCTAGATATGAAATGAAAGATATAAAAAGTTATAGCCACTTTTATAAAAACTCTAATAAAAAAAGAATTTAAAAAATGTTTCTCAGAAATAAGCTGGATAGTTAAGTTATTTCACTAATAATTTTTTACATGCAAGCACAGTACAGATAATCTTTAATAGGACAGAAATGAACAAAAATCAGTAACAAAGAAATCAATATTATTATTATTATTATTATTATTATTATTATTATTTCTCTAATGTGTTTTTCTTGCTCATTTACACATGCCTAAAGTGAAGGTAGTGTTATTTATGCAGAAGGTTGTTTTGTGTTCAGCTATGCCATGAGTTTAAAATAAATGATACCTAAAATGTTTGTTTCTCTCTGTTGCTCCTATTATTATGAGGATAGTTTTTACCTGCATACTCAACAATTTGCCTTTATCTCTAGATTCTCTATTTTATATATATGGTAGGATCTCACATATGTAATATAGTGAATTGAAAAACTTCAATTAACTGAGATTACCCATACAATTAGTAAACAAAACTCTAAGGGTGTTTAAAATCTAAAAACAACAAGGGAAGAAACTCCAATAACATCAGCTAATCGAAATTTTTGGTAAAGACCCAGATGGGAGTGGGTCTTGTTTTCTGGCATCTTTCTGGGCAATGATATTGTCAGAAGAGATTGATATGACCATGGTCATATGGGGCTCTTTCGTTAAGGGGTGGGAGATGGCAGAGGGGTTGATTTGCTTGAAATTTTACACAGATAAGTATACAAATACCAATTTCTAATAAAATGTCTTTTTATATAAATTGATGATACACAATCAACATGCAAATTAAAAGAAATATTACTTTCCTAGCAGCAAAAAATATCAATTATTTTATCAACATTTTTGCCAACAGACATGTTGGCATACTTTTGCTCCGTATTTAGTATTGCTACACTGTTTAGTCACATTTGACCCATTGTATTCCTCAGATATGTCTCCATTCATCTGAGGCCACTGAAGGGGCGTTCAGCAGAACACGGTGTAGCAGGAATGGTTTGCTAAGATACCAGCGATTTTGTTGAAAACTGGCAGTATGCCATGAAGATCATTCTTGTAAACAGTTTCAACAACACCAGCTGCAGTTACCTGTGAAGCTGGTAGGTGCATATGGTCTGTAACAAACTTTGTGTAGGTTGCCTTTTCTACCTTTAGGAGATCCACATCAACACAATATTGTGATGCAACAAGTTGATAATGCTCATCTGATGCATCAGGATAATATAAGTGCATGAAATATGTCTTGGTCATTACCATTAAGTTATGATTCCATTCCCATAATAATCTTATCCAGACTGAAATATTAGGTAGATATGTGATGGCAGTCTTTGGTACTTCCGTTGCTGATTCACTAACCAGGGCCTGCAATCGACAAAACAGTTTTTTTCTCCGTGGAATTCTTGCTTCCTTGAATGAGAATCGTGTGACTTGGAGGATTTCTTTGATAGCTTCACCTAACTTTTCAGCGCATTTCCAAATGCTTTCAAAGTTTTCTTCATTTCTGCAGTTAGTAATAATTTTCTTGATTACCCTAGCTGTTCATCTGGCTGTTATAACATCTAAAGTCTTTCTCTGGAGGTATTTACTGAGGCTGTTTGTGTTTGACAGTATTATTTTCAGCATAACCAATCCAATTAAGAGGTCAAAATCTCATATAGCATTCAATAATGCACTGTTATACATATATGTTTTGGAGTCTTCGTCATTTGTTAAGTCAAGCAATGCCTTTATATGAGGTAATTGCTCTACCACCATCTTTTACTTCTTCATATCTTCAAGACTATCTTGTTACACTTTGAGATGTAAATGTCTGTTAGATTTGTTCTCTATTGACTGTGATGCTTTCAAAGAGTGCATGTAACTTTGGACTGGCCTCTAAATAGTTCCTAAGGCATTGTGAAGTGGTTCAGTATCTGTCATTGTATCTTGCATAGCAAGATTTAGGAGGTACCCATAACAATGGACATAAATGGAGAACACTCCTTTATTCTTGTTGCCTAATCTCTATGAACACTGCTCCTATTTGCTGCACCATCAAAACATTCTCCAACAATTTTGTCAAGTTTCAGCTCCACCTTCCCTAAGTACATTTTGGACTAACTCATAGAAAACATTTCCTTCAGTGGAAGGCATTACATAAAATCTGATGAAAGCCTGCCTGATTTCTTCTTCAGTCATGAATCTGAGGCATACTGCGACTTGCTCAAACCTGCTGATATCTGACATTTTATCAACTATAATGGAATATCCTGAACACTTATTCACATCATTTGCTATGCTGCCTAAAACAACCTCAGCCACCATATAAAGCATTTTGTTTTGGACAATAGGTGATGTCCGCTGCATCTAACTGACTTTTCAGTTCTTCTCCAAGCCAAGGAATATCCTTGGACTGAATATGTAGAAATTCCAAAAGAGTTCCCATGGTTAATATCAGAAACTTCCCCTAAGTTACTACGGTCCTCTGTTTGACCTCGTTGAGCTATGTTTTGTCAAGCAGTGAACAACAGAGTTTCGATAATAATCTTCAAGTACTCTCAGTTCTGCACTACTTGCTACTTGTATACAGTATTTAGTTGACTTAATATCAATGTTTTGTGCTTTGTGTTCCAATAATCTATCTACTTCACCATGCTTTGTAAGCCAGTTTGTCTTTTTCCAGATATCAAAAATAAAAGTGTTACTATGCATGAACACTTTACAAGGGCAACACAAAGCTTGACATTTGTCAATGTCATAGGTAAACCAAGGATAAAGTCTAAACTATTAACTCTTCAAATTTCTCAAACTAGTCTCCTTACCAAATTTCTTTCGTTATATTATATCAAAATTGGTTGGTTTGGTCCAGTTCCAATGATATTGGCCTGCAGATCAAGTGGAGATTCATGGGCCACATTCACTTCATTGTCATTTTTGTCCCCTGAAATATTTTCAGATTCAGAGGAGCCAGGCTCTGTAGAGACTTGTCTGTTTTTTTTAAAAACTTTTTTGTTTTGTTTTGCAATATACTGATCATCACTGATAACAAACCTGCCTTTGGCAATAGCTTGGGAAGTTGTGTGGGTTATTGATATGTCACTTTTGTCATTATCACTCTTTCTTCTTTATCTGAAAGATTTAATGCTGAATGTTTTTTTAAAAAAAAGTTTACACTGTCTGTTGCGATTTTTCAGGCACTGATGTAAAAGTCACAGTTTGACCAGCATGAACAGTTCTGATGTTTTTTTTTTGGGGGGGGGGGGGTAATCTGAGTCTATTTGTTTGCCACACATTTGATGTGTTGACGATAAAAACGTTTGCGTGTTTTTTCTATGATGAGATTTAGTGCACACAATTTGGAGTTGGTGTCCAACAAGAACAGAACATGTACTGGGAAGAGCAACCCATATAGAGCTGACTGACATTGCTATAAATAGATTTCAGAGTGAGCGTGTTTGGCTTTCCATCCCCAAAAGTTGTATAAACATTGTTACATCAAAGACTAAATATAGAAAGATTGGGACACTTTGGGGTTATCTGTAATGAACAAAAACAAGTCTGGAGTGTAATAAAGGAGTTAACTTGGAGAAATAAGGGCGTAGGGTTAATTTCTCTAATCCTGATAAAAATTAACGAGGACGAATTTAAGGAAATCGTTTATCAAGAATGTTGGTTGACTATTAGCCAGCAATCAATTTGCCATCATTGTTACTTTGTTAATATTTTTGCTTTCTGTTTGACTTTTTGTTTTCGTCTTGCATTACCAGATTCTGTTCCCCCCCCCCCCACACACACACACACACACACTCGTACACACATGAATATGAATATGAGGAAACATTCTTTTCTAACTCTAGCCTTCATGATGATAGCTAATGATTTTTCTTTCGGTTTGTATGGGAATCTCCTAGAATATCGTTATTTGGATACTTTCAGTAACTATTCTGTGCGAATATTTTTATCATATATCATTTGTCTTGATTTATTAGTTTGTATATTGCTCACTGAAAATAATTCCCTACTAAGTGATGTCTGTGTAATAACATTTGGTCAAGATTAGGCAGCCTGACACAGTGTAGGTAAATGTTTTCTGATATCCACTGCACATTCTGTAATTATCTCCTAGCCAAGCCAACAAGGGAGCCTTTACATGGCCACTTGACCTGCTAGAAATAGAAGTCAAATCTCCCTTAAATCACACACCCTATTAGCTTAAAAAGGATATATTTGATAATATAGTCTATGGTACACAATGCCTGAAAAAACATGCCTTTGATCATAGATCTACTCAATCAGAGCTGACCTTTGGATAAACAATAACTATTTTCTATTTAATTTTTTTTTTCATGTAGTTTCCCTGCTTTTGTGCAACAATGATAAAGCTTCTATGTTCTTTCTGTTATCCTTCTATATTTATTGATGTCCTCTGCAGTCTTGCTGGCTACTGCCCAAGAAGTTTGCTTTGACTTTCTTTGGTTATATCTTAAATTTCTTATTCATGGTTTCTGCTATTTATTTAATTTTGGCCTTTTAATTAGTGTATTACCTTTATCAACAGGTCTATCAACACGTCCAGCCTTTGCTTGGTAACTAACCATTTCTTTAGTGAGAGAAAATTTTGTTTTTGTCATGTTGTTTAACTAAATATAACATCTTCCCTTAATTTATGAGATGCTTTTTAAAATCTTACATAGTTATTTTATAATAATTTTCCATTTGGACAATTACTTCTCCTTCCAATAATTGCTCTATTAATATCAAATTTCAGATGGTGGATTCTGAATTATATCATCATTTTTTTTATGTTTAGAGAGAATGGTGAATCATCTTGCAAAAACTGTTTTTCCATTCATTCACTTACCAATACTGAAACAAGTTAATTATCAAATTATCAGGTCAGCCAGTGTGTTTCTACTAATTACTTTCTTGTTGGTATTAAGTAGTTCTCAGAACTAATTTAATCCACATATAGTATACTTTATTTTATATATATTGTATATTGTTGACTTTTTTTTCTTCAAGTATCTATATATATATATATATATATATATATGCATTTTTGTTCTTTATTTTTGTTAGTGGGTTTTTTTTGCAGTGTGTTTTTTTTGCAGTGTGTTGTCTCAGCACACTTCTCTATGGATGTGTACAAGATAGTTTCGCTGAGAGAACATAATGTTAACTTATGTGTGAGATATAGGAGTCTAGTCAACATGGGAATGCAGGATATTTTGTAAATATGAAAATGTGCACACATGAGGCAGAACCAAGAATATGTAATCATCTAATATACATAGGGAGTTGAATACTTTTACTGTTTGAGTTGCTGTTAATTGCTTAAGTGCAGACTTAGAAACTCTCTTTGTTATTTGCTTGCCCATTATGGATACATTGATTTTTAGTATAAAAATTTCCAATTGCTTGACCTCACTCACACATAGTTTTAAGTCATTCAAATTCAACTGTAGCTACATCCAGTCCAATTAAGTAAATCATGTTGATGTTTCAGTACTATGCTAAAAAGGGCAGAAAGTGTGCATCCATATGAAATAGAGCAAGTGATTCTTTTATTTTCCTCTTTTTGTACTAACATTACCATTTTTAGTTATTCATGGTTTGGTAAATATAACTCTTTATTTTATATAAAGTGTCATCCGATATTCATGACTTTGGGATATTTTCAAGTGATTTTCTTTTATAGTCTGTTATGCTTAATTTTCGGAATGTTCTTCTATTGTCTCCTAACACCACTGGTCTGTTAATTAATAGTTGTTCTTTATATGTGTATGCCCTTATACAGCACCCCCGTTTTCTCTTGTTAAAAGATATAGTTGTCTTTGTAGTGTATGGAAAACTGGTTCTATTTGCTATCATTTAGCTGAACTCAGACCTCTTAAATCAGATTATTTAGTCTAAGAGTATGAGCTGACTTAACATGGTAGATTTTGAACTTGTCATGTTTGAGTTGTGACTGAACTCTTGAACCTTTTTGAGATCTTGATGAATAGGCTTAAGATTCTCATTAACCATAGGAACATTGGTACAGAGTCTTCTAGACATCTAGTTTAATTTTCCAGTTATCTAAGTGCATCAAATTTAGTAAATAAACATGCACCAGATAAAATGTCATTCAGGGTTTTGATTTGGTAAAAAGACATGCACCAAGCAAAATCTCACTGAGTGTTTTGAGTGGGTAATGATTACATTGAACTACATTATTCAAGACTTTGGGGGGGGGGGGTCAAGGTACCAGACAGTTTTACAAGAATAAACACTAAGTTCACCCACCAGATGGGAGTAACCATTTTAGTGATAATTTTCAATTCTTTCATATAATCGAATTCAAACTTTACTTTAGTGGCTAGAGTTTGGGATACTCTACATGGTGGATGTATAGTAGGAATAACATCTAGCTCCATATGAATAGTACATTCATTTGGAAACAATTATAACACAATGAATACATCCTTAAACTTAAAAAGTACAGACTGCCTATCTAGTATACCAGTAGATGGGGAAAAGATCATAGTCACTGAATTGACTAATTTTATCAAAACTCTTTTCTAGACATGATATTAGTTCAAGGATAGGTGGAGCATACCTACCATTAGGGTAAAAAAAATGTGAACAAAAATACCTTCGGGTATTTATTTCACCTGAGTTACACAGACACTCCCTTGTCACTTTTGCAATCATAAATGCAGTGAACCAGTGATTGGCCCATTGGAAACCTATAAGCAACAAGCTTTGATGAAATTCAAACCACATATGCTCTCTTAATAAGACCATTTATATATCAGTCAATATCCAAAATAAATTATTTGGTACTTAAAAAAAAAAAAATGTTTTATACTCATTTCTTGATGTTACAAAGAATATGATAATTTTACAAATTCTGACAATTTATTTGAAACAATATCATAGTTTTAATCTATTTTACATGATGGGAAGAAAATCAGCTTAGTAGGCTTCCATCTTAAACATTAAATCCCTGCTTGTATTACTTTTAAATTTAGTATTTTTAGATAAATGCTAAACCTGAAACTATATATTCCTCCTTTCTACACTAATTTACAAGAATCAATATAATAACCTAAATCACCTTTTTTGTCTGAATAGGTACCAAAATAAAAATTAGTTCCTAGGTCTTTGAGGTTATATAATTATAATACAATTTCATGTTTATTTTGGTCTTCTTTTTAGTACAAGAACTGACATAGCCATACTTTCAGCAGTTAATACAAACATTTCTCATTCTTCATCAATGGTTCTTGTGTTCTCAGTGAAATACAGGAAAGCTCATAAATTCTTGAATGCCAACCAAGAACAAAAGGCAAGAACAGCTAAAAGAACTTTAAAATTAAATATATTACAAATTAGTCTCACTGTAGGCTCATTACTTCACCTAATGTATACAGTCAAATGAATTACATAAAACACAATGGAGCATATGAGTCAATTCAATACAATACATATATTTAGTATTGCACTAATATAATTTTGAGGTTACAAACTCATAAGAAAACTGTTAAGTCTACTACACAACTGGATGGTTTATTTTGGATATTGACAAATATACAAGCAGTTTGACTAAGAGAGCATGCATGGTTTGAACAATACCAAAGCTGAATTAAATCCAACAAAGTTGAAATCGGTTGTCAGCTCTGTATGTTCTCTCTATGCATTATGACCCAAAATTATTTTAGAGAAAGGTTACATATATATTCATAAACAGAATTGTCTAGTCAGATGTTATACTTTCTTAACCATCTCATACAACCTGGAAAATGTCAGACATTTAATATAATCTAATGATTTTTAATTTTTAATTTGATTAAGCACACAATATCATATTAAACAATATCATATTCAACAAATATTGATTTATTTTGATACCAGGCAAATTCTAGTAGGGAATGAGCTGAAACTAAATACTGCAAGACATTTAGTCCATCTCCCTAGCATTTCTGTCTACTCACTGTCATTTTACATTGAAGAGATATTTAAAAGAATATTTATAATGTTACACTATTATTGTTTTAGAATCCCTATCTAAACAACTAAAGAGTTCATTAATTTCTTTAGTAGTGAGATCATTGGTGTATTTTTATTTTTAAATTGCTATTTAATTTTTTTTGCGTTTTTGTTTAATAGTTTCTGAGTCAAATCATATAAAATGTTGATATACTACTAAAACAGTTGATGTTGTCCTCTTGATTGCATTCAATTGCTGATGTTTGGTCAATGGAGGGTGATACCTTGGAAGACAACACTTATAAACTCATTTCAACATTTCTGACAGAGACTCTATAGAGACAGTTAAATAACTACCATCTCAAGCTGTTTAAAACAATAAATTTGTAAGATCTCTCTCTCTCTCTCTCTCTCTCTCACAGAATCAGCTACATTGTACAATGAGAAGAATCATGGGGGACCACTCACAATGTCCCTTTCTCCAGAAATAGAGAAGAGTTGAAAGAGGGGCTAGAAACTTCTTCTCAGAGAAAAACTGATATACTACTGAAACCATTCCCGGACGGCCCAATGTACAGTACGGCACAGAATGGAAAATAAGAAGATAAGAATATCTACAAATAATATTTTTACCAGATGTTTTTAAAATACATACATACATATATATGCACACACACACATGCATACACAGTCATACATACATACATACATACATACATACATACATACATACATATTCATACATACATGCATACATACATACATACATGCATACACACACACACAAATTACATATAAGGTCAAATCTATACATATAGAATGAAACATTGAACTCCTAAACACTATAGTTTTCTTGGTGTTTCACGAGATCTAGACATTACCTGATCTGAAGGCCTTGCCCCAACATGGCAACAGCCAACTCACTGGAACCAGTAAAAGAATATTACTGATAATCACTCAGGATGACATAGTTTGTTCTAAACCTAGAGCACTCTCTAAATATCTGAAGTCGGAATTATAACAAGAATAAGCGATTGATTTTATATACCTAATACTGACACCATCAACAGGACAAGCCAACAAAGGAGCCTCTACATGGTCACTCGACCTGCTAGAAACAACGCACAAATCTCCCAGAAATTACACCCTGCCACCTTTGAAAGAACATGTTGGATAATGTGGTACTGGGTTCCCTGCACGTAGGAAAAAGAGTGGGTGGTCATAGATGGAGTGTCTAGAATCACAGGTCTGCTCAATAAGGATGATTTGGGTCTAAATAACAACAACAACAACAACCACCATCAACAGGAAAATTTACACATCCATGCTGGAGCATACAGAGATTGTTTTAAACAAAACAGATGAATTAAAACGATTTTGTGTAAATTTTGATCAATATTTCAAACTGATAATCAAAAGTATAGGAAAGAGAAATGGATGTTTAAAATAAAGAATTCCTGAGTCTTGGGAAACAAGTTTGATTACTTAACTGTCACATCAAAAATTCATCGAAGTCAATAATTCTTAACAAAATACTGATAGTACTGAATACAACATACACAATGATCAATAGTTATCTGTGGTTTGTTAATTCAAATTTAAGTAAAATTCCACCTGCTCTGTCGTAAACCGCTGTCTTCTCCCATTTTTTCCTTCAATTTTAAGGCATTGGGTTTTATATATTCAATATACCTTACCTACTCATATACATATCTATGCATCCATCCATCTATCTATCTATCTACCTATCTTTCTTTCTTTTCATCTATCTATCTATCCATCTATCTATCTATTCATTAATATCCAACTTTACCTCCATATTTTAACTACTTAACAATAGGAGTTACATTTAGAATAATTATGAATAGTAGTTATTATGGGTGATAATATCAATTGTTAATTTGAGATGGTGGATGAAAATTTAGAACTAAAATATCAAGAAATTTGAGTTTGTTTACAAATTGAGATTAGACTTTCATTCTGTGGTTTGGAAATGGTCTACATTTACACCAAGATACAAATCTCAAGAAAATATACAATCTGTGTTATTCTTGTTTAGTTGATTTTTGGTTGAGCAAATATATATATATATATATATATCAACCCCAGAAGGATGAAAGGTAAAGTTGAGCTCAGCAGGATTCAAACTCAGAAGGTAAAGAGCCAAAAGAAAATACCGCAAGGAATTTTGTCCGACGCTCCATCAATTCTACCACTTCACCTCACCCCCCAATAATAATAATATTAATAACAACAACAACAACAATAATAATAATAATAATAATAATAATAATAATAATGATTTCTTTTATTGGCCACAAGGGCCTGAAAACATTAAGGA
>JAOPJM010523477.1:0-10514 GCA_027124095.1 Muusoctopus leioderma
CATGCACCTTTGATGAGTTGTAGTGCACCTGAGCACTGTACACAATGATTTCATTATTATTATTATTATTATTATTAATGTTATAACATTGCTGCAATATGCAATGTTACAACACTATTATATTTATATTACACAATTATTTTTTTTTATTTAAAAAACATATTCTGGTCAATATTTGGAATTCATTAAGGATCTGTCTTCTACAATCTCTCTTATCCCACAACAAAATCCCTTCTGGAACATATCAACTCTAATGATAAGGGCTTAAAATTATTAGTGACTAGCAACAAATCTATAAATCTAATTTCGTTAGGATTTATATTCTTAATGTGTTTGGTATTTTTTCAAACATATCTATCACATTTTTTAAAATAAAGAATTACTGTTCGAGAAAGGAATTTAATAAAGGAATAATACTCATATTTTTCTGCTTTAAAGTTATAAGACCCAAACTTGTTGCATATATAATGTCTATTTTTAACTGTGAAGTATATACTATCTAAGGGAGGTAACTCGGAATTTAAAATAGTTAAGTGAGAAGGTAGACGGAAGATATTCGAAGAAGATCTATCTGCTACATTGAACATGTTGAATGACTACATAGTAGCTCCTTTAATTATTCGTGCAAGAAAATTCATTTTTTTAATACAACTGGAATATGATAGAAAGCAAGGATCAGAACAATTTTTAGACATAATTATGAGTTTCTTTTTAACTGTTTAAGAGTGTTTAATTGCATCATATTTATTGATAGCATTAAGATAATTTTCAATATTTTTATTGTATATAGATCACTGGTCTGTTGAATAAAGTGAAACAAACAACAACAAAAAAGAATGGATTTTACAATATTACATTTCCATCTCACTTATTTTTTAAAAATCTATCAGGAGTTTGTGATTTATAATTTGTCAGTGCAAGCAATGTAAAGTGATGGAAAACTCTTGGCAAGCTGAGTTTTAACTTACTACTCAAGCCTGTGAATTCCGGCTATAAATCAATAACCTGAATTGACTGCACTAGACACTACATGTAGATAGAGGTTCGAAGATGATCTAATATGTTGAGCAGTGGCAGATCTGTTATGAAACAAATGAAGCTTGTTATGAAACAAATGAAGCAACTTTTTTTTTTAATACGGTGGCTAAGGTTGTTGGTGGAGAGATGGTGGGTAATCTTGTGGGCCTCAACCAAGTCAGCTGCTAGACGTCGAAGCTTTAGCGTGTCAATGTCTAGAAAGGCAAGCCGTTCAAGATATGGTAAGTGGCTAACAGGCGCCGTTCGCTTGGCTGCACGTCTCTGGACAGCTTCCGGTAGATCGATATTCAGGACAAGATGAGGGTTCAGGACTGGTGATGCAAACACTAAGTGTGGAGAACCATAGTCAAATATAGTTTTAAGTAGATAGCCGGTGAACGGCTGACAAAGTCTTACTGAGCGACGCTAAGACTCCTTCTGCCTTTTTGACGATTTTAGAAATATGGTTCTTCCAGTGCAGATCATTGCTGACGATAATGCCCAGGTCGCATTCGCCAACAGACTTATTAAGGTTGGTATTGTGGAGGGAGTAGGTAAATTCTGGGTTTTTACTCCCGGAGTGTATAGTGGTGCACTTGAGTTGCCAGTCAGCAATCCATTGCTGCATTGTGTCCAGATCAGCCTGCAGGAAGGAGCTATAGCGTATAGGATCCGATCTTTTTATCTCAAGGTACAGCTTAATGTCGTCTGCGTGTTTTAGCACAGTAATGTGCTTCAAGTTGGCATCTATTTCGTTAATATATGCTATGAACAACAGGGGACCGAGTACCGGCCCTTGTGGGACTGTGCATGTTATCGCATAGAGTGAAGAATGTGATCCCAGTACCGTGACTACTTCTTTTTGATCGAGAATGAAGGACTTCATAAAGATTAGCCCCCATGCCCATTGCTAAGAGCTTTGCTATAAGTCGCTTATGTGGCACAGAATTAAAGGCCTTGACAAAGTTAAAATAGATAACATCCACCCATGAGCCGCCATCTGTGATTCGGGTGATATCTTCAAGAAATTCAATGAGTTGACTACAGCAGCTGGAATTAGAGATACATCCAAATTGTGAAGGTCGAATAAGGTTATGGGAGTTCCAGAAGTCCCAGAGTGTCTCTCTGAGACAGGACTCCATCAATTTGGCGATACAGCTAATGAGACTGACTGGTCGATAATTGACAGGTGATGTGTGGTCACCCTTTTTAAACAGGGGGATAACACTGGCAATTTTCCACTGTTACAGGGTAATGCAGTTATTAAGGCAGAATTGGAAGAGGAGCGAAAGCTGGTGCAGTTTGAGAAGCAGATAAGTAACACCATCGAGACCAGGAGAGGCATAATTACGCATACGCTTGAGGTGGCGTCACAAAATTGCAGGAGTAAATTCAACAGATGTTATGGAGTCTGATGTCAGTGGCAGTGTAGATGGTACATCTGGGTTTTCATAGTAAAAATGCCAGCGTAGTATTTGGCAATAAGCTCTGCGCACTGTGTGGGATCATCAGTAACCTGACCTGTGTGGGTATTGCGGAGTGGGCCGACTGAAGAGTGGGGTCTCTGTTTTGAACGCATCTATTTCCAGAATACTTTACTATCCGGGTTATTAGCATCTTCTTTGTTATAGGTATTAATTTCGATGTTACTTTTTAGATATTTTTCTACTTCTTTTCTACAGGTTGAACAATGTCAGTGATGTGTTATTTATGAATAACTGACAACATAATATGTAAATATATCTAAAGCCATTTTCATTCTAAACTCTTTTCCCATATTTTGAACTATCTCTACTATCTTTCCACTAATTAAGACATATAATATTCTAATAAACTCTTTTTCTTTATCATCTTATATAGTAATTTAAATTTGTTTCGTCCAAATCTTACCTCCCCTAACATGTAAATAACTGAAAACTGAAATAAAAGTGCTTAGCACACACTGTAAAGGACATGAAGACAATTCTCAGGGACATCTTACTAGGTAGAGCTAATGTAAGCCTAGTAGCAACACTATATGGTAGTAGAATAATGTAACAGATAAGACTATAAAATATGTAAGTAAAGCAGGCAGTAACAATATCCAAGAAAATATTCAAAAGGTGTAGAGTTTGATGCTAGACATGACTGAAAACCATAGTCTTCTCTGGTGGCTCACTGGAAATTGTAGATACATTCTGGGGTTTTTTTCCAGATGTTAGTTCCACTTATGAAATGTTGATATAAATACGCCAGTCATATCTTGTGCAACATCGAAACGATTATATGGAACTGCATTAATAAAGATAACTTATGAATTCTGCTATCTAAATGATATAATATCTGTTATGGTTGGAGGATAGAGTAGTGGCTTCAGTTTGAGGTGAGTGAAAGAAATTTAGTGAACTGCACAAAGTATTCCACTTTTCATATAAAAAGCAGATTATATGAAATATGTGTAAAATGCATGATGTATTGTAGGAAAATCATGGGCAGTAAGTACTGAGGATCTGGAAACGGACAAGCTGAGTATGATCCAGTGATGTGCAATGTTAACTAATGAAAAGAGTTCTATCTAGTGAGTTAAATCAACAAAATCATTGGTAGATATGTTTAGAAGAGATACCATACTTGTATAAATATGTGATGTAAATTGAAGAAAACAAAGTCATGAGTTACTGGAGGGCCTTACTAATGTTATGATGCAGAATTCAAATGCAGGGAAAGATGCTGTATTGTAGGCGCATCAAACTGTCTGTATTTCAATTAGTCAGGAGAAGTCGAGGCAATGGCCATGACCTTTGTAGCCTACCCCCAGATTTGTTTAATGCATTTGATATTCAGTTTTAAAATTTATAGGTCGAGGTTGGCTGGAAAAACGTGGGTGGGGAATGAATTCCAAAGGATTATAGTATAGGAAGGAGGGACTGGGGAAGTGTTTTGCGTGGGGTCTGGGGGGTGAGACTCAGTACAAATGACAGAAGAAGGAAGGATGGGTGAAAAGGGTATGCAGCTACCTAGTTAAAAAGAGCAGAGGCTGTTATAGCAGCTATAGAAGAGCTAGTATTTGAAGTGTGTTTGTGAGTGAATCATTGCCAATCTGTTGCATGGACTTCTGGAGGGGGTCTAAAATCACTGTGTGTACAGTAGCAGCAGCATACCATGTATGTATTCAATGTGGGTATTAGCTGAGATTCGTAGATGGTCAGAAACTGAACAAGGCTAAATGATACGGTTTTAACAATGTTATATATTTGGGGGTCACTATGAGAGATCATCAGTGATTGTGTTGTCTAGCGTTTGTAATGGCTTTGAGAGTTTTGTTTGTATGTTGTTTAATACGACAGAGAGAGAGAGAGAGGGGGGGGGGACATCTGTTTCTCTGATATATATATATATATATATATATATATATAGCGATTGTGTCTTTGTGGTGTTGAAAGAGACAAGGTTATCATGTCCCACTAGAAGAATGTAGTTTTGAAGAATGTAGTTTTGCAGACGTTGTGGTATCGGAAGAACATAATTACCCCGAGTTTAACAACGTATTAAAAATGAGTAAGATTAATTCAATAAATGACAAGATGGAATGGTAAAGCCGTTATCCTAGGATGAATAACGGAATGAAAATTGTCTTCGCAAACTCGGGGTGGAGGAACTATCTGCTTATGCATTTTGGTATTAAAATTTCTCTCCTCAACGCATTATTTTTTTCATGGGAGGCAACTCTTGTAACGATGAAAATTGTAATTTATTAGATAATTATCATTTGCAGACTTAATCTTTATTAATTAAATTAATCTAATTCTAGAATAGCCACCAGGTCATCTGAACAAAGTTTTGTGCGATAAAGTAGTCTCATATTCAGGGTAAAATGTTCCGCATTCACTTAAACGCTACAGACGGTAGTTAATTATCGACCCAATTATTCCTAGGAATTTGTGCAATGTCAAACTATGTTTTGAAGAAATTTTCAGCCAAAAAATAGAGCGAGAGAGTGAGTGTACGAGTGCGTGGGTAATATATATATATATTGTGTGTGTGTGTGTGTGTGTGTGTTTGTGTGTGTGTGTGTGCGCGTGCGTGTGTTGTATACGTATATATATATGTGTGTGCGTGTGTGTTCATACGCGCGCGTGTGTTAGTTGGTGGCCTACGGGCACTAACTTCCGGATGAGATTTTGTCAGAGTTATCTACACCTGTTAGTTACAATTTCGTTTTGTTTTTTTAAATGTAGTCATGGTTTTCGTCTTCTAGCTTTCAATCTATCTCCATTAAAATATCTGTTCTATAAAATTTCATTTCATTTCTTTTCGTGGATATGTTATGAAAATGTGTGTGTGCATGCTTTTTATCCTTCCAGTGGCGATAAACAAAGTACCAGTTAAGTACTGAGACGATTTAATCGACTTACCCCACCCTACAACATTTCTGGCCAATGTTAGAAACGATTATTATTATTATTATTGGCGGATTGGCAGAATCGCTAGAGCGTTGGACAAAATGCCTTGCGGTATTTGTGCCGGCTCTTTACGGTCTGAGTTCAAATCCTGCTGAGGTCAACTTTGCCGTTCATCTTTCGGGGTCGATAAATAAAGTATTAATCAAGTACTGGAGTTGATATTATCGACTGCCCCCTCCCTCCAGGTTTCTGGCTTCATGCCTATGTTAGAAACAATTATTAAGACCGGTGGATTGGCAGAATCATTAGAGCGTCGAACAAATGCCTTTCGGTATTTGTTCTGGCTCTTTACGTTCTGAGTTCAAATAAGACCGAGGTCAAATTTGCCTTTCATCTTTCCGAGGTCGATTAAAATAAGTACCCGTAAAGTACTGGGGTAGATATTATCGACAATAACCCTCTCCCTAAATTTCAGGCCTTGTGCCTATGTTGGAAACAATTTGTCTTTGAAATCATACATACACACACACACACACACACACTCTATCAGTAGTTGGTTTCTTTTACTCAATGGCATGAGCCAATGAAGAGGTCTCTCCATGGTCTTTCAACCTGCTACAAATAGCAGCTATATCTCTCAAATTACACCATACTGTCTTGACAAGAAGGACACATTGGATGACATAGTTCTTGATGTATAGTGCTCTGGGAAAGGGATATGATTGTTACAGATGGAATGCTTTTCATCATCAGTATGTTTGATCAGGGATGACCTGGGACTAAACAACAACTAAAATTGCTACAAACCAACAAGGAAGTCTCTGCATGGTTGCTCGAAATACTACAAACAGCAGCCAAATCTCCACCAAGACATACACCATAGTGTCTTACAAAAAGGAAGGACACATTAGACAATGTAGTCCATGATATACAGACAGGATGGTCACAGCTGCAATACATTTTATACATCTGCTCGATCAAGCTAAACAACACAACAACAACAACAACAACTAAAGGAGCCTCTAAGCAATCAATCACCCTGCTACACACACACACACGCACACAAACATACACACACACACACACGCACATGAATATATACACATACACACACATGCACACACACACACACGCATACACACACACACACACACACACGCGCGCGCATATATACACATATACACAAACATATATCGCGATTTTAGAATAGGTACACTGTACATTAAAGGGATTGGCGACAAGAAGGGCATCCGACCGTAAAATACTCCCTCAAAAAACATTCTTAACCCATGCCAGCATGGGAGAGCGGACGTAAAATGATATATATATATATATATATATATATATAAAGCAAAGTAATAGTATGCTGAACAGTATACAGAATAAATATTAGACTTGTCGAAAATTAACTCCAAGCTAGAGACAAGAAAACAATTGCTTAGAGGCATTGGATTCCGAAAAAATAGCAAAGGGAGGCAATCAAGAAATTAAATATTTCTTTTAAAAAAATATTTTATGTATTTCACATGCTGGGGAAGAAGGACAATATGATCTTTGTTGGCAAGCAGCGACAGCCATGGACGCGTTTCGATCTTGTTTGATCTCATCAGCATGGTATAGTCAAACTGTTTGCCAGATCAATGGAAAACTTGAATACATATACAAAAAGAGTCTAGTACATATATACACACACACACATATAGGTTTTGATGTACAAGCTGGAGAAATAGGACTCAATACATCAAGTAGAGGGTGTATATAACTTATTTAATAGCTGTAAAGCTACATCAGTGACTCAAGGGCCTAGAGTTTCATGTGAGGGCACTTATCAAACTGAATGGAGGGAGAATAGAATTACATTTATAACTATAATTCTATTCTCATAAACATGGAGGAGGGCATACACACCTCATAAACATGGAGGAAGGCATACACACCTCATAAACATGGAGGAAGGCATACACACCTCATAAACATGGAAGGCATACACACCTCATAAACATGGAGGAAGGCATACACACCTCATAAACATGGAGGAAGGCATACACACCTAAACCCAGCAGCCTAAGGAGTGTTATTGCGTAATATCGTGTAATATGACGTAATATCATGTAATATGACGTAATATCACAAAACATTATGTTCATTATGTAGAGCAGGAAAATACATCTGTGTTTGTATTACATAATTAAACTCTACCAATACTGCATTGAGTGCTCTCGTCATATATATATAGGACATGCTCACACCTGCCATATATATATATATATATATTTCTGAAGTTTGTTATCAAACATATGAGCTCCGAAGAGTAAAAAAAACGAAACGGTTTGCAAATCGTAAGCTCACTTTAATTAATAAATATATATATATATATATATTCATATATATATATATACATACACATGTGTGTGTGTGTGTCTCTGTGTGTATATGTGTGTCTGTGTGTGTGTGTGTGTGCGTAAGTGGATGTGTATGCGTAGCCAAGTGCTTGCCTGTCTCTTGTCACAAAGTTTACACTGACAACATTTGAAGTGCAATTCCAGAGAAGCAGTAACTGTATACACACTCTCTGAAATATGGGTTTAATTTCAGCTCTCTTCAACTGGCATATCAAATGTTGATTTATTGATACAGATGCTACCAGATTATAATCCAATAAGACCATGTTAAATTTGCTACATAAGGTTTATTTATTTTCTAGACATTTTTTCAAAATTTATTTATTTAGATTTATGATTTCATTAAAATTACTGAAGGTAGGTGAGGGCCATGAGGGCAGTGTGTGAGTTAGCCACAAGGACACAGTGTAGCAATAAAAGTATGTGTCTTGTAATATTGTTTGTGCTTTTTTTCCTTTTACTTTCTGTAGTTCCAAATCCATGCAGCCAATATTGTCAAATTTACATTCCATCCATCCATCCATCCATCCATCCATCCATCCATCTTCCTCACCCCCTTATTCCTGAGAGGGTCGTGGGGGCAGAGTCCTCAGACTCACCTTCCAGAGGGTCCTATCCGGAACAACTGTCAGCAAATGATCCGGCTGGATCCCCAAGTGAGACCAACCAAGGTTATGGATGTTATCAAACCATCTTGCTCGTGGGGGCAGAGTCCTCAGACTCACCTTCCAGAGGGTCCTATCTGAAGGAACCATCGGCAAATGATCCGGCTGGATCCCCAAGCGAGACCCAACCAAGGTTATGGATATTATCCAACCATCTTGCTCGTGGTCTATCCCTAGGTCTCCTGCCGGTTGGCCTTGCCCGTAAAATCTGTCCTGCGATTCTTGTGATTTCTCAATGCTGAGAAGTAGCGACTCTACCTGGAGCGACTCCCTGATCTCCGAGCTACGTACCCTATTGAGTAACGTTACTCTAGCGACCCTTCTGAGGAACCATTTTTTTTTTTTAAACCTTACATTCCATAATACATAATACATGCAAGGTTCAACAAGATTATTTCCAGTGTGAGCCAATTAGGGGTTGGGGGAGCCTCTAGCATGAAATAGCAGTCAAATCTCCCTCAAATGACACACTACTGTCTTAAAATAAAATGAAGGACACATTTGATAATGCAATCCAAGGCAAACTATTCCTGTTTTTAAAAAAAAAGTGGGATGGTCATGGCTGGAATGCTTTTGTTCATAGGTCTAAATTCACTTGGAGCTGAACAACAAGAGATACATACCAGTCATATACTGAAGGTTGTTCGAATTAACTATATTCCCTCTTCGATATAATTCTGACCTTGTATCAATATAAAGCATCAGTAAAATGTGGATTGGCAGAATTGTTAGAACGTCAGACAAAATGCCTTGAGGTATTTGATTACGGCTCTTTACACTCTGAGTTCAAATCTCACTGGGGTCAACTTTGACTTTCATCCTTCTGGGGTCAATAAAAAATAAATTACCAATCAAGTATTGGAGTTAATAAAATAAGATACCAGTCAAATAATTTGGTCGATAAAATAAAGTACCAGTCAAGTACTGGGGTTAATATATATATATTCCTATAATGCATGGAAGTGAGTGGAATTATAATAGAAGATTAATAGATATCATTTGATGGATTGAAGCTGTGGTTTGGTCAAAACTGGGGAATCTAAAACTCCATGTTTCACAATATTTTGTTTCATTCTTCTGTGTTCTCTGAGTACACATCTGAAGGGTTTATATTTCCTTTTGTCCCCCATCTCTCTGGATATGAAGAAATATATATAGCAGTACTACTACTACTACTACCACACTGAAGTAAATATAGCCAATGACTCAGTCCTCTCTCCAACTACCTATGTGCTGTGTGTTTGCTCAATCACTGTTGATGTTGAGATCAGTTTCTGTTTTATTGGATGAATTTAGCAGTTCCAAGTTCTGTGTTCAATCTGACCTTGTAGTACCTTGTGCAAGTTTCTTTACCATAACCTCAGGTCAACCAAAGACTTGTGAGTCAAATTTGGTAGATGCAATCTCTGTGGAAACCCATCAAAAGACCGTTTGTGTTTTGGGGGTGGTAGATTTAATACGCTACCCAGTTTAACACCACCACCTGGCTCTTGGATGCCTTTAGCAGAGTTCACTTTATTGCAAGCAATTGAGCTAGGTCTATGGTCTGAGGATAACTTCCTCCCTGCCGCCCACCAGTCTTGGAGGCCCTGAAAAAAAGGGTCATGGACTTTGATCTTCCTCCACTAATCCTTAAAAAGAAAAGAAAAAGAAATGAAATAAGCACAGTAAACATCTCACTAAGATGGTGTTATGCCTAGTTAAACGAAGACCATTATTATCTGAATGATAACCTAGCATATCAGGATAAAGTTAAACTCTCATTGAGCTGAGTTCCCAAACAAAGCTTGATCCTGCTTTTAAACCATTCTTCTTTAACTCCTAACACCATGTTAAAACATTTCTAAGTCCTGTAATGACTGAGCACAAAATGCATAAAAATGGGGTTTTTGCAGTTTATTTTATAATGAAATATACAGGCATGGCTGTGTGGTTAAAGTGTTCGCTTCGCAACCACATGGATTTGGGTTTGTCCCACTGCATGGCACCTTGGGTAAGTGTCTTCTACTATAGCCTCGGGCCGACCAATGCCTTGTGAGTGAATTTGG
>JAOPJM010523486.1:0-10514 GCA_027124095.1 Muusoctopus leioderma
ATATCCTGTTTTAATTATTGTGTTTTTTTCTGTAATAGTTTAATTATTTGTATCATCAACATTTTTAACGTGTCCCCTATCATTGTATAACGTCTTTCTCTCTCCGTCTTTTTTTGTATGTTTCTTTATTCCACCACACATGTTTGTAATACACTTTCACACTGTATTTTATGTCTTTTGGGCCCTTGTGGCCAATAAAGAAATTACTATTATTATTATTGGCAAAGTCGTTCGCGCGTCGGACAGAATTCGTTCTGGTTCACTGCGCTCTGAGTTCAAATCCTTCCGAGGTCAACTTTGTCTTTCATCCTTCATCCTTCCGGGGTCGATAAAATAAAGTACCAGTCAAGTATTGGGTTGTTGGCCTTGTGCCTGTGTTAGAAACAATTATCATTATTTATATTTGTTGTTGTTATTCGCTCTTGCTGACATCAGACGTGTTTTACTCGCTGTTGGCAATTTTTGAAATTTACCACGTTTCTTCATTTAATGGAAAAGTTTCCTTTGTGAAGTACTTACAAATAAGGGACTCCGGAATTTTTGAAAGTCTGCCCCATTGTCCTGGAGAAGATGACAAGTTTTGTTTTTTAAACATAAATATTTCTTTTCCGTAGCTTCTTGACATACATGTAGTAAGATGGCGTCTACAACATCAAACAGAACCCCCCCCCTCCCCACCAAACTAATAATGAACATAACACGATTTACAAACAAACAAAAGAAGAAAATGAATAGTAAAAATGCACTAATAGTAAAAATGCACTAATACTCAGTGAATAAAGAAAAAAATGATTATTCTATAGAGACTATTAACACTGAAACAGAGTGTGGGCGATATCACTAGTAATAACACCAATAAAAACAACTTTCGCACACACATACGTCCTGCAAAAATGTATACAAAAGTGTTTCTGAAAGCGATAGTTTTGCTTCTGTTACTAGTTTGAGAGAAAAACTAGATTTAACTGGATTTACACAAAAACAATTATTTTGGCAGATTTGTATGAAATGACAGCGACTCTCCTAACTTGATGAATATAACAAAGAATTGGCCAAGAAGAAAGTCACATTTATGTTTATTAAAAAGCGGTGGGGCTTCCAGTTGCTCTGGAAACAGCAACTGGAAGAGGCGTTATCTGATATACTGGGTGAAATACTCGTGTTAAACGAAGCAAAACCTATAGGACTGTCTTCTTACTATTTAGAACAGACGAAACAGCTGAAATTGTAGGATACACACTACAGAGAAACATATGCTATGACGTTGACCTCTGGCTCGTTGTCACCTTTATATCACTGTATGGGCGGTGATCAGTGACGAGAGAAGATATGTAGTCGGGGTAGGTCAGGATGGACTTACAAGTCCTAATGACCCCTGAAAACCATAGAGCCATACCGGACCTGTGTCCTGTTAAGGACGAAGAAACGAAAGGCATAAGACTAATAACGCAGGGCAAAAGGCCCAGTTGTTATAGTTGTGGTAGCAAGAGCCACTTGATGGCCTTTTGGCCTGAAGAGCTTGAGAAGCGAAGGAGAAGAGAACACAGCAGAGGGCAACAAGCTCCAGTCTCCAGAGCACCATCGGTAACAGCTCCGATGCTGCGATTCTAGTAAAATCGTAACATGCGCCACCGGTTGCAGCTCTGACAGGGGCCAGAAACTCACCCTGCCCTCAATCTCAGAATAGATCGATGACGAAGTCCTCCCTTCCAGCAACACTTCCACATCGTCTTTTGATAAGCAGGAAATGGAAAAAGAGCAAGAATGGCAAACTGTCAGAGAAAGCACCAAAAAAAAAGAGGAAAAGCCTCCAAATGGAGGGGAAAAGAAACCACAAGGGAAAGCGACCAAAAAGAGTGAGGATCCCCCCCCCATCATAAAGACAACGTCTTGAGGTTCACAGTCGCACGGATTAGCGACAAAGATATAATGGATAGAATAGTCGATATGGACCTCGATTTAGAAGACAAAGTAATGTCCAAGCATTCGGATGATAGGTTGTTAATACAACAATTTCAACCCGAAAACGTTGTAAATTTCCTACATCACCCGACCCAAAAGTTGTTGACGGGCGCCTTTGGGTGTACCAGAGATCGGTATGAGCAGAGGTGAGCGGGAGGAGTTGTGTGGCGCTCTAACCCGACCTAACTGATGGTCTCTCACTCGTGTGTGGGTAAGTTACCCGAAATGTTTTCTTTATGTACTTTTAAATAATATCGTGTTTTATTTATTGTTTCTTTATGGTTCTACATGTTCTAAAAATTTAAAAAGTTTTACGTGTTTCTTTGAATATCCCTTCCCACTTCACGCTTTACATAACTTTGTCATGTTCATCCCCACACGTTTTTGTAACCCCACCCCTAGTTTTAACGGTTGTATAAATGAATGCATCGAAAGTAATTCAGTAGATTGGGAGAATCGTTAGAGCGTCGAAGAAAATACCGTACGGTGTTTATTATGGCTCTTTCGGTTCTCAGTTCAAATGCCGTCGAAGTCAGCTTTGTCTTTAATCCTTACGGGGTGGATAAAATAAAGTACCAGTCAAATAAAGGGGGATCGATTTAAATTGACTAACTTCTAACCCCAAATTTCTGGCCTTGTGAGTCGTTAGTGTGTCGGACAGAGTACAGACGGTGAATTGGCAGAGTCGTTAGCGTGTCGGATAGAATACCTTAAGGTATTCGTTCTGGCTCACTGCGGTCTGAGTTCAAATCTCGCCGAGGCCAACTTTGCCTTTCATCCTTCCGGGGTCGATAAAATAAAGTATCAATCAATCAAGTACTGGGGTTGTTGCCCTTGTGCCTATGGTAGAAACAATTATTATTATTATTATTATTATTTTCTGTTGTTTCACGGAATTGGTGTTGTGTCCGGTTTAATTATGCTCCCTATCGAACCACAACTCGTGAGGAGCATTGTGTACCTTCTGCATAAAAGTGTTTTTTCTTCCTGTTCTTCGTACCTGTTCTTACTTTATATTGAGGACTTTCCGGATAATTATTGCTGAAACTCGTAGACATGTCCTCTGCACTGTCTCTACTCCCAGGTTAAGATAAAGTTTTTTGAGGTTTGTTTTCAGATTTTTTTTCACTGTTCCCAGGGTCCCAATAATGATCGGCAGTATCATGACCTTGTTAACTTCTCTGTTCCAGCACTTGAGGATTTCATACTTCAAGTCGGTATAATACGCTACTTTTTCTTTTTCCTTTCTATTTACTCTGGTGTCGAATGGGCATGCCACTTCATCGAATGGGCATGCCACGTCAATTATAACACATAATTTCTTCTTCTTGTCAACGACTCTTCTTCTTGTCGACGACTTGTTATTATTATTATTATTATTATTATTATTATTATTATTATTATTAATAATAATAATATTATTAATAATAATAATAATGATAATAATAATAATAATAATGGTTTCTTTATTGGCCACAAGGTCCCGAAAACATTAAGGACGATACAAAAGGCAAGGACAGTGGGGGTTTACATTGAAATTGAGTAAAAATACAATAACATTTAACAATTAACAATAAAATACAAACAACAGAATTCTCCAATAGGGGAAGAGCGCTACCCAGGGGTAACCAAGGAACCCCACACATCCTGGAAACCCCGATCCCCAAGGGCACCACAGGCAAGCACCCTTCTTCTCCTCATTCCCTTCAGCCTACAGGTGCATGCTCAGAGTAGGCCCACACACTCGAGCCATTCTCGCAACATTCACCCAACTTTTAACAAATTTACTGGAGGGCAGCACTTCCCTCACCACCCTCACTTTCCTTTTCAAGTAGAACTTGGAAAAACTAATAATAATAATAATAATAATGTTGTTATTGTTATTATTATCTTAAAGAAAAAGAAAATTAAAATGTCTTGATATTTAGTGAGGGCAAGGTTCCTCAACTCTCAAGGACTTTGTAAAAGAACTTGCAAAACAGTGGATGATAGTTTTGTCCAACTTTGCTATGCCAGTTCCAATTCCAATGTCTCTCAGTCTCTTAAACAGCTGTCTTGGTATTGTTGCCAAAACTACTATGAGTACTTTTTGTCACACCTCAGCTAGAGCTCCCTCCAGCTCCACATTCGGGGGCCTATAGGGATTCTCCCTGTTATTCACAACACAGTATATTACTTTTCTCCTTGTCATTTCTTGTATAAATTCCTCGAGCAAGGAAGCACTGTCTTTCTCAACATAGCTCCTCCACATCTCCTTTTCCTGAAGCTGGCTCATATCAAGGAGCTTCTTATGACCCACAACGTTTGCAAACGATTAAATATTGTTGTTGTTGGTGGTAGTGGTGGTGGTAGTGGTGGTGGTGGTAGTGGTGGTGGTGGTGGTGGTGGTTTGTTGCAGTGCATACTGGGTTTTATTTCCATCTAAATTAATGTTTTCAAGACTATTCTTTTCTGTATTTTCCATTGTGCAACTGTAAATGTTTATGCTTGAAGCTCTGTCTGTTTGTTAAATTTTCACATTGTCGGGTTTTATTTATCTATTTTTTTCTTTGTTAAAGTCTGTTTTCATGTTTGAAAATAATTGGGAGGCATATTTGTTTACATTATTGAGGCTACTGCTACCACCATTGTGGTGAGCACCTCTTCCTGCTACTTATGAGGTCGTTTTGAAATGTAAATAACAATACAAATGGTTACCATGCAAAAATATGTATACAATTAAAAACAATGTGTTGACGAAACAAAGTAAATGGGGTGGACATACAAATATTCTGAAGCATTTTCTTGGTAAAACGAACCACAAAAAAAACATTTTGTCAAGTAATCCTGGAAGAAAACCCTTCCTAAACCAGAGGTTCCCAACAGGGGTGCCATGAAGACAGACTAGAGATGCAGTGAACACTTTTTCCATTCTCAATCAAAAGAAAACTCGTACATGATAAGGGAAAAAGAAAAGAAGAAAAGTGAAAGTGATAAGTCATAAATCCCCTTCTTTTTAATGTGAAATATTTATTTTAACTCTTAATTAAAGGAATTCAGAGGGTAAAAGTTAGCTCCTTTGAATAACAATTTCTGTGTAATTCAGGTGACATTTTGAAATAGCCAATTTAATTAATATTTTTTCCGATTGAAGTTGATTCAAAATGGATGAATTCGTTATAAAGAAAAGATAATTTGCAGGTGATGACAGATTGGACAGTGAAAGTGCAACAACAGACAACCCGTATATATTGGTAAATGATCCTTGTGACTTTGTGAACAAGGGTTGTGACAGCACCGTCGACCAAGCCTAACAGTCCCAAGAGCTCATAAAATGCACGTAAGGACCGGAAGAGTAGGCAGCATTTCAAATCTTATCTATCACTCAGTTTCACTTGATGTGGACAAGAAGAAAACCCACTCTCTGAGTGTCTCACCTCTGGAGAGAAATTAAGCAACAAGGCAGCAATGCCAAACAAATTACAGTGCCATTTTACAAGTATCCACTCTCAAATGATACAGTATGTTGGTATGTTGTTGAGATATCAGCAGATATAGAGGAGAATACTTATGAGAGATTGAAGGAATCTTCATATGCTTTAAAGTTGATGAAATGGTGGACACAATTGGGAAATGTTACTTAATGTGATTTGTAAGGTTTGTTCATAAAGATGATATATCCAAACAATTTATATTCCTCAAAGAACTTAAAACAACTGCCACCGGAAACGATACTTTTGAAACTGCAAAAATTCTTCTACAGTTTTGAAACGCCAACAGTAATAGTGTTGGAATTGTGTAATTAAAAGATAATTACTCTTGGAGTAATTGTGTTGAAATTTGCACTGATGATGCACCATGTATGACTGGTGTTCTCAAGGGTTTTGTAATGTTGGCAAGAAACATGAACTCAGACATAGTTATAACTCACTGTTTCATTCACTGTGAAGTTCTAATGACCAAGACCTTGAATGGTGAATTACAAATTGTTATTGATGATGTTGTTCACTTAGTCAACAAAATCAAAGACAAGTCTCTGGAAAGTCGTACATTTACACAGCTGCGCAAGTCTATGGATGCTTACTTCAAATCCCTATTGTATGACAAGGTGGTTATCTCACGTGTACATCAACTCAAAAAAGAAATGATCTTTTTCATGAGTGAGAAGGAAGGAAAATATTCCGATTTATTCACTAATGGCTATTGGTTTGCAAAGCTGGCTCACCTTGCTGATATATTTGAGCACATAAACAATCAAGGAACGTGTCAACTTCAACTGATAAAATTGTTGCTCTTCGGGATAAATTTACAATGTGGCTTTGCCATTTAGTGAAAGGTACAACAGACATATTTTTTCCTTCTTTAGGTAAAGAATATCCTTATCCTTCTCCACTGGAGTATGTGAAAAGTCGTTTGCTAAGTCTCCAGTCTGCATTGAAATGAAACTTTCTGGACTCAGATACCAAGAAGGTATGACTGGATAAGGAATCCTTTCTCAGAAACAGTGGAAATGAAAGATTTCAAACTTCAAGAATGAGAACTTGTTGATTTGAAAAATGATCACACTCTTATGATGAAGTTTTAAAAAATCTCCCTCAACAGCTTCTGGATCTCCATCAAAAATTAACAACCATGTTTGTCAAAGAAAGCAATCATTGTTTTGCCCCAGTTATCAACTTCCTGGATCTGTGAGTACAGATCTCCAGTCTTAACAAATATAAAAACAAAAAGAAGACAAAAACTAGCATCCAGCAATGTGTAGGATGATATGAGAATGGGTTTATCAAGAATCTGACTGTAGATTACCAAAATTTCCCACTAACAGCGTCAAGGGTGTGCTTTTTTTTTCTTTGTTTGTCTTATTGTTCTTTAGATTTACCATGCCTCAACAGTCATAATGTAATAAAGTTTTATTTTGTTGTAATGAATATAAGTTATTCACAGACATAAAAAACAAGAAACTTTTTTTTTCCATTTTACGCTTACTACTTTGTTTACAGTTGCAATAGAAATAGGGTGTCATGGAATTTGGCGAGGATAGAAAGAGGTTGGATAGAAATGGAGTGCCGTGCTATGTTGGATACATAATTAGGTGTGCCACAAATCAAAAAAGATTGAGAGCCTCTGTTCTAATCAGTGCTCTGTAAATATGTGCATCCATGGCAAACAACAACAACAACAACAAAAACAACAACAATTGTTTCTAACATGGGCACAAGGCCAATAACCCAGTACTTGACTGGTACTTATTTTATCGACCCCGGAAGGATGAAAGGCAATGTTGACCCAGGCAGGATTTGAACTCAGAGTGCAGTGAGTCAGAACAATTACTGCAAGGCATTCTGTCCGACGTGCTAACAATTCTAAATAATAACAACAATTTTTTTATTGGCCACAATGGCCCAAAAACGTTGGTGACAGTACAAAAAGCAGGATACCAAACAGTGGGGGGTTACATGAAAATGAGTGAAAAGAAAGTAACAACAACAGATTACAATACAATAACAAGGAAAAATCCCCAATATGAGGAACAGCTACCTAGGGCCAATCAAGGAAGCCCAGAGATTCAGGATTACCCTTATTACCAAGGGCAAGTGTGCTCTCCCAGCTGTCCTTCTCCAGCCCACAGTCGCATGCTAATCGTAGGCCTATTTACTCGGGTCATACTCACCAATGTCACCCACCTTTCAACAAATTTACTGGGTGGCAACACCTCTGCTTGCAATCGGATAACACACTTCTTCTGCGGTTCATCAAAGACTCTATCGTGACTCAGTCTCTTCTAACGGCCTCTTCTAAATTAAATTTTAACTCCCCCTCCCGCCTAATACTTTCTACTGTTACTTACTGACTATACTTTACCGATTCTAGTCCACTGTTCCTTTTAAAGCCCACCCACCATCTGTTGTTTACAAGTGTCCTCATCCATTCCCACTTAACTAGCTCATGTTCAGCTTCCAGTGACTTTGTCCCTGCCTATGTGTCCTATCTAGGCTGTGCATATCACAAAATTGTGCTCTGTATAACCAAACACCTAAAAATGTAAACCACTAATACTATCCCTATCGACTGTCCTAACAAAAACCATATTTAAATACGATCTGGATAACCTGCTGCAAAATACCCATGTTGCTGCCTCCAGGTAATCTATCCAGTTTCTGTCAGATAGCTGGAAATGTCTGAGTAGATTTAAGAGACTCTTGCACCCCTCCCTCATAAGCACTTGTCCCACCTGATACCGGCATTCCTCTAACACACCATTCCAGTCGCCCACTAATACAAATGAGCAAGATGCACCCAGAAAGGTCCCCAGGCACCTGAAGAAATCTGGCCATCCTTCCCCCATCGGGGCATAGATGGCCACCAGCCTCAGGACACCTCCTTGACTGCTACTCACATCTAGGATCACCGACCTGCCCTCCAGGTCTTAACAGATCGTCCTTACTTTGAGACCTAGGCATTTCCTAAACAACACAGCAATCCCACAAGATCTGGATGGGCCAGACACTGCTTCCATGAACATTCAAACATCCAACTTACTCGGAACTTGGTTTTTTTTTTCTCTTTGACTTTCAAAGACAGCCATACGGTGTCGGGATCTTCCTTCAATAACGAATTTCCCCACATCCTCTGAAAAGAGTTGTTTTATCTGTTGATAGACTGTTGCTGTTGCCTCCCTCAGCAGTCTATCATTCTGTCTTTTGTAGGTGAATCTTTTGATCTCCTCCCCCACCAGTACAGTATTACTTCTTTTTTTTCTTTTATGCATTCTATCAACTTCACGTTTTCCTTGCAGATAACTGTGAAGTTGAGGAACTGCAAGAGGGTAGCAGTCTTTTTGAGGAGGGGGTCGACCTCCGTGGTCTTTAACCTTGTCACTCCCATTTTTCTTTTGGCCCCACTTGATTTCCACTCATCCCCAGGTTTCATTTCCTCCCCATCATCACAGGACAATGAGTTGGAAAGGCTGTCTGGGGCCTCTGGCTGACTCTGTACTAGAGGGGGGGGGGACATTTTCATTAATACTGGGTACCCCACCTCCGTGGCCGCTGGTGCTGATGAGTAGGAGGTGTCTTCAGTTTTTTTCCTCCAAGCCCTCCTCAGAACGAGGATCGGTGTTGCTTTAACTCTCTGTAGCAGTGGTTAGCACCTCAAGGACAGAACGAGGATCGGTGTTGCTTTAACTCTCTGTAGCAGTGGTTAGCACTTCAGGGACCTCCTGTTGTTGTTGCTTCTGTTGCTGTTGATAGTTTCCGTCACTTTTTTTTTTCTCTTTCTTTTTCAGGAAAGAAAGACCTTGTGTGGTTTTTGCTGTCACACATGAAGCACTTGGGCTGCTTTCTATCCTGCACCACCAGCCTGACCAATTGATGAAATATATTTCTGGGATCAAATGCACTTATGCTGCTAGTGGGTCATTAGGATTATGGAGTTCTATCCCGAGACCCGACCAATGCTTTCTACGAGTTGTTTGTGTGTGCACAGCCTCCTTAGATTGCTTTGCGAATGTCACGATCAGCTAGGGGCTAATTTCCTCACCCATATCTCTAACTGTGACTCATGTTTCTTCATCCCATATACTGTGACACCAACGTATGGTTTAGTGGTATCTTTATCATATAAGTGGTTTTAGGTGTGAGGTTAAATCTGAAGATAATGAAGAAGGATAACAGGAAGTTTTGTTTCAAAATCAACAAGGTTTAATGATGCTAATAAGATATGGGGACCAAGTCAGATCCCAGAGAAAAAGTCTCATGAATATTACAGCAACGAAGTTGGTATTTAAAACAAACAGAACAGTTACTTGTGTACAACAAGGAGGCAAGGGTAAAATTAATATACATTTTCAATATTCAAGTGTAAGAAAAAATTGTCCAATAATCAATGTTTCCATAGCAAGAGAAATTCTCCACTGTTCAATATTTCAACAGCAAGAAAATTGTTCTATGTTCGATATTTCAATAGGAAGAAAAATGTCTTATTTACCACCTTATAAATTGTTCATACATTTAAAATGACAGGAGAAATAGTCTGTAATGTGTGTTGAACTGTGTGAAAGAAAATATGTTTGCATATATCTGCAGCGCAGAGAAAGTCACAGACTTTGTTTTGTATGTGAGTTAGTGAAGGTGTATGTGTTGCAAGAGTCAAGCTTTAACCGATGTGAACGTTGGCTCTATAGCTCAATTCTCATTAAGTCACAATGATGTCCAGTTTATATTTTGGGCCAAAGGGGTTACAGAGATTTGTGCAGAATTGTACCTAAAGCACGCTGTGTCTGATTGGTCAGTTAATTTTTTTGGTGTAGAATTAGTACAGAGTCGATTATAGCCAATCAAAACAGGTCTAAGCAGCTTAGGCTGTCTTCTGTTATGGCTGCAATTTATAGCTAATAGAATTACTGTTAAGTTACAACAGACATGGAGTAACTGAACAAAGCCGAATGACTGGGAACGGCAGTTTTTCACGTAGTTATGTAGTTGTGTGTATATTTATCTCTGTCTGTCTGTCTGTCTGTCTGTGTGTGTGTGTGTGTGTGTGTGTGTGTGTGTGTGTGTGTGTGTGTGTGTGTG